>VWYN01000392.1:196689-228691 GCA_013400075.1 Hippolais icterina
GCATCTCTTTATTTTTATTTTAGTGGTAGACTTTTATTTCTCTGTAACCAAATTGATTTTAATAAATTTCTTCATATAAAACAATTCGGCTATTTCGCTTATAACAAGTCCAACTTTGGGCACATGAGCACCATGGTGTAAACAGCATCAGCTTTGAGTTCTGATCAACTGAGCAGACAGGAAAGAGGCAGGAACACTGTTGTGGGCTTCTGGGACATTGGCTTTGGGGGAGGCTTAATCTCTTGAGGAGCTGTCAGGTGCCATAGCTTAATGGAGATGACACCTCACGATGGCATGAAGCTAATGCACAGGCAACTGGGGAGAATGGCTGTGAGGGATGAACTTCTGAGCAGCCAAAATCTTTTGTTTCCAGGACCTTGTGCTGCATTTAAAATGCTAGGATAGGAACAGCAGGATGAATATAACTCCTTTCTAAGTGCTGCTGGGACAAAACCATAGGGGACCACTGAGAGAGGTCTTTGGCAGAAGCTGCAGTGAGCCTGGATGCCTTTACAGAAAAACAGGCAAGTGATGGAGTTAGACCTAGAAAGGGTGAACAAAACCGACAAAGCCAAGCACTGACTTCAAGTAATAGCAACAGATTGCTGAGGAAATTCTCCATGCTTCCTGAACTCCAGGAGAAACATGTCTCCCAGATATTTAACACCTACTTAGCTCTTAGGAAAGCACCAGGCAATTCAATGGTTGTTTTGAAAGTTCATCAAAAGATCGTTTCTTGCCCCGAACAAAGCATCTTCTCATGTGTCACTCCACTGAACTCCTCCATCAGCCCACAGTCTGCTACTGGAGGATGCTTTGTGTCAAAACAATTTGCCTGTTCAGTATTCAGTCCTACTGTGCTGTTAATCTGTATTAGCTATGGGAAGCAGGAAAATTCATGGAGTTTTCAGCTCTTTTGATGCATATGAAAGTCTTTACAGGGCAAAATCCTTTGTATGATAAACTGCAGTAGAATAATCATCCTGCAATTAACAACTTCTTGATTTGGGCTCATTTAAATCTTATTCAAGCAACTTCTGCCATCTGAGACTCATGTTTCAGAGTTCAAGTAGGTCCCATCTTGGAACCCATTTCTGGGCACACATAATAAGAATGAGACTTGGAACAATGAGCAAAGCTTAACCAAGAGGAAATCATGTCTGACTCACCTGACTGCCTTCAGTGATTCAGTGACATTGACTTTTTAAAGCCTTTTTTTGCTATATTCTTTGATATTTTTTGCAACCAAATTGGTATACCACAGTCTGGATGGCTGGAAAATCAGAATGGCAAAAAAATCTTAGACGGTTTGTCCATTCCCAAAGGGTAGTGATTACTTGGTTTTACTCTACTCAGGCTAGTAACAAGCACCAGAGGGGTCATGTGACCACATCTCCCTTAATTCCAAGTTCTAGACTCCCTGATGCCAGACTGAAAAATTGGAATAAGTCCGTCAGCAGGCCCTCAAGGTCATGAGGCTACTGGAGCACTGACCAGTGAGGATAGGCTGAGGATCTGGGCCTCAGCCTGGACAAGAAACAGCTGAAGAAGTGGCAGGAGAAAAGACCTAACACCAGTTTCCCAACCTTACAAGAAGATTGTCATGAAGAGAGAAGCAGGCTCTTCACAGTAGTGAAGATGAGAGGACAAGAAGCAATGAAGTTGAAATGAGGTACTCAGATGTTATGAAAGGGAAGGTATCTTTTACTCTAAGGAAAGTCAGTGGAAGAGGATTCTCACCCACTGGTGCTGGAAGTTTACAAAACCCAACTGGACAAAGACCTGGGAATCGGGTGTGATACAGCAGGCAGCTGGACTTCTCCACCAAAATTGTCTTCCAATCTGAATTATTCTATAATTTTGAAAAATACTATTTGTTTTCTTTTACAGGAAAACAACACTGTAGGACTTTATACTCAGAAATATGACAGATTTGCTAGTAGACTTTCATTATTATATGTACACAAACTTTTCCAAAGCAGCTCTTCCCAGTATGGACAACCTGTATCAAACTCAAAGAAAAAAATACCATCTAAATTTCCAATAAGGAACTAGAAATAAAACTCAAGAGCGCCTCATGACATTAAATAATTGATTCTGTTTCCCGATATAAAAAAATTATTTCATGTAAACAAAGGACCCCAATCATGATGTGGGATCAAAAAACAGGACTGAGGTCTGTACGACCCACTGGATTCTACCATTTATGCTGCATTGGTTAATTTATCCAAAGACTTCTTACCAGCAGAAGTATTTATGAAAATATCCCTCTCATCTCCTTTTATTAACAAAGTCAGGGCCATGCATACAGCACTAGATTCTACTTCTGTCCCTACTGAATATTGAGGCCCACAAGATATTCCCTGCAACAAACTTCATACTACAAGGGTTAAAGCATCCATGAATGAAATGTGCTTATAGCACACAAGATTTAAGTACAAAGTCATTAAGGACAAGTCTAGACTCTGAAATTTAACAAGGAACACATAAGGTGTTGGCCAAACGCATGTGGAAGAGACTAAAACAGGTGTACCACTTTTTTCCAGTTATCTTCTTACTATACTACTATGTCCTTCTTTGAATCCTACAGCATATAGCAACAGACCTCTTCTATAGCATTTGTTTATATATTGTGCCATCTTAAAAGTAGGGCATCATTTCTTACTGTCACAATGAAAGTGTTGTCTTTTGGGGACAGAAATACATTTTACTGGAAATGGGAGAGGGAAGAAGATTCAAACTAAGGACTTCTAAAAGATTCCTAAATCGGCGGATTTTCCATTTCCATCATTCGTGATGTTTGAGCAGTCACTACAGTTTGAGAGCTATCTAGATAAATGACTCACTTCTGGAGTATTCCAGCTGTCACTGATCTCCCAGAAAGATGTCTGAACAAATGAAAATGCTTTAGCAAGTTTATCTGCAGCCAGAAAAATATCATACTAGTAATTCAGTTTTACTGTAAGTGTCAAGATACTGCTAATGTAAATGGTCTTTGTCCCTTGGCTCAAAGAACCAATATATCTCAACTTTTGAGGAGATTTCAACTTGCTATACCTAAAAATATGAATTAATAGAAATTCAAACAGCTGACATGGCTCAACATTAGAGTGAGCACATTCCCACCGCTACTTTCTAGAGCCCCAACAGCACTTTTGGAATCAGGGTTCTGAAAGCCAGTATCCAGACTTTTATTCTGCAAAAGGACTGGAATTGCACTTCCAAGTGCAGGTATGAGTGGTAAAAACTTTTTCTGCCATGACTGCATTCATGGAGTTTAATACTCTATAGCTGAAGGTCTAATGTAACATTCAGCTAACATTTTGTAAGGTGACAACATGTCTTTATTTCAAAGCTGCCTTTTGTGCCTACTCTATGCACAAAAGCATTCAAAAAGCATTACTTCCATCACATGGGAGGGAGAAGGAAGCTTTCAATCATTTGCAGATTCAAGTTACTGCAGATAGTTAAACACCTGATTTATGTGTACAGGGGCTGTTTGCCTCTACAGACTACGGTAGAAGGACTTCACATTTGTTTTTTGTGGCTCCAATTTTGCTTCAACAAGTCAATTGTGGGTGGAAGTAACCAAATAGCATGTAAGATGCCAAGTAGAGGCCTCTGCAAACTTGGCCCACAGTGTGCATACTTGTTAGTCTTAAGTTTGCTGTTCTCATTTTAATTCCCTGTGCTTCTTGCATCTGCAAATTGTTCAGCAAATTTAAGTTCTTCATTTATCCACTTACAACCCAGTCTGCTTTCCTACAATATTTTATCATCAGATTCGTGGAGCCACTGTTTCACTTCAAATTTAAATTAAATTAGATGGTAAATGATGCTGATCTTTAAGCAATGGCCACCAAGAAGATGAAGGTATCAGTAACAGCATGCTGCTTATTTAAAATACTGCTGCCAGAAATGAGAAGGCAAATTTGAAAGTGAATTAAATACAGCCAGATATTTCAACTCCCAAATCATACTATTTTATTATTTTATTCCTGCAGGTTACATCATGATGGGCAAATCTTATGTGCTAGTGAGATGTCAATTACCCAAATGATTTAAGATACTTAAACCTTCAGGTTCTTTCCGAACATGAAATGCATATCTTGGTATGTTCTGTACCAAATTTCCTGGGACACACAAGGTAACTTTCTTTTCTTACAACCATTTGACCTACCCTTTAGTGGATGGAATTATTAAAACATTGAAACACCAGCAACATGGTAGTTTTTCATTTGCAGAAAGGATAAGAGGATGTTACCACAATATAGACAGTGTCATTTTTCTGGAAAAAATAAAAATCTATCTAGTAAAAAGCCATAAAAATATTAAATAAATAAAAGAGAGAAGTTTAGAAGCAGCTCCCCACTTTACCTACCAAAACAGATGATAAAGAAAAAAAAAGAAAAAAAAAAAAACAACCAAAGGGTCTGACACACAATGAAACAAAAAGAATCGTACCTCACGTCAGCTTTCAATGAGTTGCACATTTCCAGACAGCTGTTCTGTTTCAAACAAACAGACAAGGTCTGCCTCAGGATATGAAAGCTTTCTATTTGTATCTTTCTGGCTAGATAGGGGTAATCTAGCATGCAGTACCTATATCTGTATATCCTAATGAACTAGCATTGTGTTTCCTATTATACTAGAAAAAAAGAAAAAAAAAAAGAGAAAAGACCCACCAAACCTACAAAAAAAACACCTCCACCCCCCAACAAACAAAACCAACCCTAACAACAAAGAACAAAAGAACTCCACACACAAAGAAACCAAGAAATACCAGGTCACCAACCCCCAAACTTTTAGGAAATAAATTCCTCTTTTAAATAAAAAATGCTACAAGTAGCTTTATTGGTACACCATAGCATTATTCTTTGAGAGTCTTGCCTTGCAATGGAAGTTTCTCTTGCCTTGCAGATTTGATTTCCAGTTCCTAGATGAATTGCAAAAATTAGTCCCATGAGATTCTGGATAATTCACTTGGCTCCCACTGCTCTTCCAACCCTTCCAGGACTGCAGCCCTTCCAAGGCAAGCACAAAAACCCAAGCATATCTGCCATTTGATGTGCTATGTAAGCAAATAACATGTCTTTCTTCTGGAAAGAGATGCAAGTCTGACAACTTATTTCATGCTGCTTAATTTATTTCAGACCTGAACATTTAAATTACTTAATTGGTCTCAGCAGCTGACCACTATGACTTGATGGCCCCATATAGTCAAACCCTGAGGGAGAAAGAATGCTAGAGTTAGCATGGCAGCCAGAACTTTTAAATGCACAAACAACAGGTGAGAACACAAAATCATCTGGTTACCCAAGACAGGCAGCTGCAGACATAGAAAACGTGAGACAGCTGCTTCCAGTTGGTAGTGTTGACTGTTAGAAAACTAGTTAGCCTTAAAAACTTAACATATTTGCAATATATATCCCCAGGAAGACATCTGGAAAGGCACAGAGAGATCTTAATTTCCCTTAGAAACAAAATTCCATCATAATTCAGCTTATCGGTAACAGATGCTCATTCTAAAAAAAACCAAAAAAACCCACCAACCAAAAGCAGTCCCCCATGGGATTCCCCATCAAAATTCAACTATAAGCTTCAAATAAAAAAGTGATAATCATGCATAATTCATAGCATCTTGGGACTAGATATTGGCCACTCAAACAATATAGAAGCACATGCTGCTCAATGCAGATGCCAGCTGAATACTGCCACCAGACACGAAGTCTGTGAATTTGAATTCAGATTACAAATCTGTGCTTTAAGACTTGAATTCTGCATTTGTTTTGGACAACAGAGAACTCCTCTCTTTCCATGAAAAACACATGCTGCTCATCAAAAAAATATTCATATCTAACAAAAGGAACAGTAGCTGACAAATGGAAGCATTAGTTATTGATGTCTGAGAAAGAGAAAGTAGTTTAGGTATAGAAACCAAACTGCATCAAATTTAAGACTTCTTATTCTATATTTGTTCAAACCAACTCTCTAAAACTGAATTATGGATCTACTTTTTTCTTCTGAAGAGCAAAACAAAATACAAAACTGGCAAAAGATTTTGAAAGATTCACCAACAGGGTTTAAAATAGCCAATGGCAGAGAGTTAACGAATGTCTTAAATATGGTAACATGCTGGAGAGACAATTTTTTGTCAGCCATGAAGTGTAATTTGACATGAATGTTATTGCTGGCAATAGGAACCCATAAATAGCATCATCAAGAGCATGCTAGTGTGCCAGAAAAAGTAATTTCCAATTAAACAAATTCAGCCCTTGTTTCTTCCCCTGTTCCCTTACTATAATCAACAGCTCTACAAGAAGAAACACAGCACTGAATTCTAACTAGCTGCAACATACTTGGAGAGCATCCTCCTGAAACCTCCCCAAGCAGAGGGCAAGTAAAAAAGCTGAGGTCTATCTGTCAGATAGATGGAATTTATTTCAATTCCATCTATTCAGCTCCACAGTTCAATCCCTCATCAGGTACCGCAACATTAACACAGAACTTGAGATTTCATTACAACTACAGTGCTGTGAAAGAGCAGGATTTACCAGCTGCACAAGGACACCAACCTCACCAGAGATACATCTAAAATTACAGGCAACAGAACCAGAACACCTTGAACAGAAATGCGAGAAGCTCCCTTAAAGGCCATGAGTGTCAAAAATACGAGTGGGAATCCTTCCTTACAGTTTGCTCCCTGTATTTCTACAATGCTCTGCCTGGGTGTTCCAAATAGATTTCTTTTTGATGGGTCAAGACAATGGGAACTTTTTCTAGGATAAACAAAAACAGGGATACTGGGGGCTGGAACAAACCATATTTCCATATTTGAGAACAATAGGTGCTTTTTAAACCATGAGTTAATTCTGTACAGAAGCAACACAATCAGGTTAGAATTTTCAAAGTAATCTAAAGTCATTAAACAACCAAATCCTGCAATGAAACAAGGCCTCCGGTGAATTATTGTCATCTTTGGATCTTTAAGGAGACTAATTGCAAGCTTAACACTTGTAAAGATGTTTTTATAGCCTTTAACGAATAAGCAGAAATTTAAAGTGATGCTTGGCTGCTTGAGTTTACAAATGTATGTCAAGGACTCAACTTTTGGCACAGGTAAGTGAACTACTCAATGTCAAATCTAACAGCTGACCAATTTAACTGTAAAGCCACTTTGGACTTCATTCACCTGAACTTATGGCTGAGTAGCCAATACTGAAGAGAAATATCTCGGCATACGGAAACCATTGATCATAACAGTATTTGCTAGGTCATAAAAATCTGATTATACTGCAACAAGCCTGTTCTAAATCAACACTAAGTGTTGGGGTTTAATACTGTTTATGCAGCAAACATACTCACTGAGAATTATGATCTATTTTGTTTATGCTTGTTTTGAATGCTTTTCTCCTCAGATGATTTACAGTTCTATTTTTTCTTCCAGGGCTCAGTTCCTAGAATTCTTAAACTGCTCCAACTCAGCCACTTCCAGATCATCCATCAGTTGTTCCAATAAAGCTGTGGATTTATAATACCCACTCAGCATTCCTACCACTGACTCATGTTCTCATCGGCAAGCAAGTTCTGCCAGTAGCAATTTCACCCCAAAACTTGAGCTCTGCATTATCTGTACAAGGCACCTTGCCAGCATGCATGCCAGCACCAACTGGGCATCCATGCCCCTCCCAGCAGCCACTTCAAGACTTTTTTGGAGATTCCAGCATTTAGTTATACCTATTCATGCAGTCCTCAAGCATCCAGTCTCCTTGAAATCTCACGTCAGCAGGACAATAACAGGAATGCAGGTAATACATCTGCCTTCCCCCACATTTCCTCCTGCCTTACACGAAGTATCTCCTGCCTTAAGACAGCCTTGCAAATTCCATTCCTCCTAGAGTCAGGAAGAGCTAGGAAATACAATGCACACTCAACCTGAGAGAGACTAAATTAGAATATGTTAGTTGCATCTGTGTTAACGCTGGAAAACCATCCATTTTTCCCAATATAGAGCCAAGGCTTTTATAAAAGGCTCTCAGAAGGCTGAGCATTGCTCTACAGATCTGTGAGTCTCCACAAATCAGAAAGATTGCTATATAACATTGATATACAAATATAATCTGAAATATTACCACCTTTAAATAGCAGTGAAAAGAGACTCTGAGGTACTGCTGTCTTGACTAGCTATTACAATGGAGCAGATTGAAAGTGCAACACTTAAATGTTCGTGTGTACATCACAGGTTCCATAAGGAGACAAAAAAATAAAACAACCCTGATAGACTCACTACCCTTTTTCCTTCAATCTTTTTATGCTATTTCCTAAGGAGTAATTCACTAATGTGTCCTGAATAGCTTATTACTTTAAATTCAGATGTTAGTTTGCTGCAGTGCCACTATCTTTTAGTTTGCTAAAGACACGCTGCAGTTGGAACAGTTGCTTTTAAATTAACTTTTTGCAATAATTTCTATTGCTTGTATTCTTACATTTAAGTTTTAGATCTAGTGTAAGAGAAAATTAAGATTTTTCTCTTAAAATGTCACATTAATATAAGAAATACTTAGGCTTCCACATAGGCTTCATCACTTGAAGATGTGATGGATGGATTTGAGCTATAACTATACAAGTCCACTGATCGCTCAATATTTCAAGAGGGATCCCTCTTAAATCTTCCATGGTTGGAATGATCACAAAATGTAAAGAAATGCCAGGAAATAAAAATCTCAAAGTCTAGATTGGTGCCATTTTAGCACTCCCAGACATGAGCAAGCTATGGTGTTAACACATCCATTCAATTTACTTGAATGTCTGAATCCCCATACGATCCTCCCACAAGCACAATGTGTGGTTAGCCTTTAAATGGACCATCTTAGCTTCTCATATACATATCACTCATCTGGTCATACAGCTTAAATGTGAATTCCACCTTTTTTTTCCAAACAATTCCCTTAAGATTCATGCCATTCACATTACTAATAGGCATACTTATTTTACTCCTCAGTTTCTTGCTAGTATGTTAGCCCTAGTAGTTTCTAAAAAGTTAACCGTAACAATACTCTCCAAATTTAAACTACTTCAAGTTCTGTCAATATTCAAGTCTTAAAAACAAACAAACCAAAAATAAAAAAGCAAACAAAAAAGGAGGGGTTTTTCTCCATTATTTTACTACCTCAATGTGACTAAAAAAAGTATCCTACATGCTATATCCACTTTGCATAAATGCAAGTAAGTCCCTTAGATAAAAGGCATATGTATGTGTGTGAGTGAAATCAGGCCCATCAGTCACTACATAGCTTACACATATAGAAATATGCAAGCAATGCACTGCTCAGCCACTTCAAAACACAGCAAAACAAACTACATCAGCTGCTGAACACAGACTGATATCAGGGAAATTCCTGAGTTAAGAAAGCAATGCACACACTCCTTCTTCTGCCTGTAATACCTCTGAGAATAAATTGTGCATCATTGTTAAATAAATCACAGCTCATGACCAAGACATGTAATTCACCTTCATGAGAAACAACAAAAATGTCATGTACCAGTAAGAATAATTCTCTGTGCCTAGCATTACCTTTTTTCTTACTTCCAGAGGTTCCCCTCTAATACTTATTTCATACACTCATTACATTCCTAGCAAATGCTCAGATACATCTTAATTCCTGCAGAGTGAGTGCCATCACTCTGAGTATAAAGGTCAAATTTTGTTCTCATATCAAAGCCATGCCTTGGAAGCTCTGAGTTAACTGAGGTAATATGAACAAAATTGAACCAAATAGCTTCACATATTGCTAATCAGCCAGTCTGCCAGCTGTGCTACTGGAGCAAAGTAAGTTATCCTGCTAATTCTTGAGCAGGTATGTGCTCTCCACATGAAGGACCAAGGCTATTGAAGCCAGAGGATTATGTTTAGATAGCTTCTACACTACTTACACTGAAGTACATTTTCTCAGGCAGACTATATATGGTCAGGAAGCATTATCTGGCTGATGCACATTTAGTAGGTCTCCAATTAAGACAAAAATACTTTTTGTTAGAAGCAGCACTAACCAAAACTAATGAATTTAGGGGCACATTTCATTCCAAGTAGGACTGAACCCGCCATCACGGGGTTTTGTGAGGTTAGTGCCTGATACAACAGTTTCCACAAAACACTGAACATTGCTCTGCAAACAGAGGGTGAGAAAGGAGTTTGCAACTTCCAGGTGATCTTAGAATAAAAACAATAGCAAGAGTCACTGAACTTTTTGTTGTTTCCAGCTAACCCTGCCAAAGCAATCCCAGTTGTTTAAGACTGTTTTCTTCTTTATCCAAAATAAGACTTTTGCTTATTAATACACAGAACTTTCAACTATTTATTCTGCTCAAAACACATGCAGATTTCATTTCTTATAGACCTAATACTGCTTTGGTCTCTGCTGCCATATTCTGAAAACCATCCATTGTGTTGTGCACCATAGGACAACTGCATTAATGATAATAATCCAAACAGCATTTTTTCTAAACACACAAGTTGCTGCATGCTTTTAGAAAACACATCCTGCTAACTTCCCACCAGAAAGGACAGAGGTTTCAAGCTAAGCCACACAGCAAAAACTTTACATAAAGTATTTTATCTACTAAAACAAATTTTTTTCATTTAAATAATTTACTAGTTATACAACTAAGGCATTATTTCCAAACTCATGCAGAAACCCTGAGTGAGTTGGGAGCTTTCATCTACATGGCCTGTTTTGAAATCTGGTATAAGACGAGTGCTGATGAATAAAATTTGTCACAAGGCATTTTTGCCATATAGTTTTGCATCACTGAAATAATTTTTTCACCCTACATTCATCAACATTTGTACTAAATCTGACGAATATGATGATTTCCACTACACTGTCGGATTCCAGTGAAACGTGAGTTTTCAGTGGTTTGAGAACTGGAGCTGTCAAATATAATTTAAAACTGCACCCAAATAATGACACAACATTACTAGAGTATTTCAAAGATATCTTAAAAGAAGATTCCTTGATAAAGTAACCCATCTTTGCAGGAGCAAAGTCTCATTAGAAATCCTCATTAATTAATAACTTACACACTTAAAAGAATTTTAAGAAGTCTAAAATTTCAGACTCTGAATTGAGCTGAAACCCCAGAGGCAAACTGCAGGTTTAATTTCATGTAAGAGAGTCTCATCATTTTCATTAAGCATGTTATCGGGAAAGAGATTTGAGAGAGAACTCATGACTTCCAGACTACAAAGCACTTGACTTTCAAGAGCCTACCGTTCTGTCAAGTCTCTTAGCATCACCCAAGAAAGAGGCAAGAGCAGAATACCTTGTTGTTCCATGTTAGAGCTGCTCAAAATTTTTACTTCTCCTGCTATGCATGTTTCCTCCTTACAGAATCTATGCTGAATAGGAAACACAATTCATGTGGACAATTTAACTGCTTAATTATTGCAGCCTGCTTACCTTCCAAAGGAAGCTAATCCAAAGGAAATCAGAGTAAAACAGAAAGGAACTGATTGCATCTCATGAGCCAGAGCATTGAAAAGCCAAATAGGATAATGATCAAAGTATATTTTTCTAGTACCAGTGCCACAGAATTCCTAAAAAGTTTAAAGGAAACTTAAATTAGCATTTGGTAGCTTACGTTCATGTCTTCTGCTCCCCTTCCTCCCCCATCTTACTCCATGGCAATGTCTGTCTGGTAAAACTTAAGCAAGCACAGATGTATTCTCTTTAATAACGGGATGAACGAAAGTTTATTCTGAGGCAACCTGAGTATGGCAATAATAATCACTACTGGTCTTCTACAAGACTTTGACCGCATCAGGTCATATCAGGAGCAGCATCTTCAGTTCTATCCTCAAAGAGACTCTCCATTCAACTAATACTGCCCACTGAGGGCCAATGGGAATTCAATTCTTTTCTGCTATGCGCTGCAGGGGGAACACAGCCTACCTACTCAACATTTTTGGCCAGTCTGAGCTGGGTTTGAACCGCTGTTTTAAAGACAGAGTTAAAACCACCCAAAATACAGTTGATTTTCCTTTTCTTTCAATTCATGTTAAACAAGAAATGTAAGTCCTGAAATCTTTATGCTTTAATGTGCAGGATTACTCTGCACATGTGTCTCACTTGAATCTCTTCTGAGGATGTGGAGAGAATTACTTACACTAATATTCTTTACAAGTGCTGCTGTTTGCAGACTCATTCTCATTTAAAATATAATTGAAGTTTCTAAAAAGCAGCAGCATGCTGAGTAGTTCTCCATTCTCTAATCACACATGTGGGTTTAAGCATTTCAAAGAGTCAACTCTGCAAATTGAACTAGTCTGAACGTGAACCTTTTTTTTTTTTTAATTGTACAACCATCAGGAAAGGTTGAGATAGTTAACATTATTCTCCAAGCAATACTTGTGCAATTCCTTTGGAAGCCATAATCAATGGCTGCCTATTAAATAAATTTCTGCCAAAAATTCCTTATTTGACAAGTGTAATAAAAAAAATTGGTAGGACATGCCATATTAATACATCTTTCACACAATACTTTAACTCAGCAATACTTCACCATGAGACTCAAATAACTTTTGAAAAACACTGTCCTCTTTCCTTAAAGCAGTGTTACCACCAACATTGCCCAGCAACACGCACATGACATTATACCTACCTGTTCTGTGTTCTGTTTCAAAGCAGCCCCTACATCAAGACATTTCCATCTTTGCTGCCTGGAACAATTACAAAAACAATGTAACACCGGACCTTCTCACTCCAAACTCCTTCTCCCAAGTGGGACAGAGGAATTCCAGGCTTCAGTGTGAGGGACCAAGAGGTAATACTGGTTTTGGAGCAAGGGTCTCAGTGGAAGTCTCAGGCTAAAATGGACCCACTTCTGTGGAGAGTGGGAGGATTTGAAGAAACCAGGCAAATGGTATTTGACCTTTGCTCTTAAAACAAGCAGAAAAAACCTCAAAAGCCTGAAACTCACTGGGTGGCACACGTAGACCCTTTGTGCAAAGCTTTGTTTTTCTCCTTCAGTAATGCTTGAACAGTCAGAGAAAGCAACGTGCAAGAAAGAAGTTTTATTGTCCAGCTATCCGACACTGTGAGCTCCCTGGAGACTTCCTCTCCAATTATCTTGTTGTGCTTAGTTGGGTTACAATGTTTCTGTAAAATATTTCGCCATACATGAAAAAAAAAAGCCTTAACAGCAGTTTCAGGGAAAATGACCGCAAAAAAATATCATGCTACTTTTCCTAAAAAGTGGCAGATATGAAATGGATTTGATTGGCAGTGTTTGAAATACCCCATCACCAGCTAGACTGGCAGTTCTCAAGTCAAACACAGCAAGCATCTCCAAGCACTCTACAGTTATCTAGCCCTGGGATAATAATCACTGCTAGATTATGTCAGTGCAACCAAAAAAAGAAGTTTATTTGAAGCTTCTGTTTACATACAACCCCTAAGGTATTCTCGTTTTGAAGAGGTTGTTCAAAAATGGTGTCAGCACAGCTTCAGCATTAAGAGATCCATTTTCAAACAGGGCTTCTCTGACCTGACCTAATAAAATAACTTACCCACAAATGCAAGCAACATTTGTAGAATCCCTGTGCGATCTTAAAACAAGAGTCATTATTTTTCCATACTTGCAAAAGAGAATTGATATTTATTTTAAAAACTTAAATGCATCCTCCCTCTTTTTTCTCTGCAGGAAAAGCCCATTATTTTCACAGCTGAAAGCAATAATTTCTAAATGGGAAAATATTTCCAAACAAGAAACTTCTGATTATCACCAAGCTGCTCAATTGTTATTTTGTTTGGGGTTTTTTTGTTCCCCTCTTCCACAAACAACCATCTGCAAAGATGGTTAAATTTAGGTGTGTGTAAATTGTGTTATTTACAGGCAATAAGCTCTTCAAAGCATGTACGGTTTCTCCAAAGAGTACCATTAATATATTCACATTTGGCACAAGTGTGCTTATGACAGGAAAAGTACTTTCCTCTTAGCATTTGAGAGAGGAATGTGAACATCTTTTAAAGTCTTACCTATTGGGTCATAGCAATGATCATATTCTTCTTCTTCATAAAAGACACAAATCAGAGGTTAGTTTCTGCAAGAACCATCTTTCCCCTAAATATTCTTAAAGGCTGAATTCTTTTAATTGAAAAGATTAGTGCTGGTTTTACACAGGTTCTTCTCCCCTGCCGGTCCAAAGGCCGTTCTTATAAGCAACTACCAAGTAGTAATCATACAGCCAAAGATAACCTAGAATAAGCCAAATCTCTTCTCACAATCTTGTGCCTACATAGATATAAATATTCTGAACCCCATTCATATCAGAGCAATGGCAAACGATTCCTGCATTAGTCTATTACTGAAATGCATGAAAACTTGGACAAGATGTATCAGAGGCAAAGGCTTGAAGAATGGAAGCAAATGTGATAGAGCACAGAATGTCATAAAATATAGATCCATTAGTATCATGGGAAAACAAGAATTCATGCAGCTGTCCAGAAAATAATCAGGAGATTTACATTAATTACAGCCCTTTTCTCTGCTTGACATTTCACCACAATACAATGACTACTTTTTCAGCTGCTAGTAGGATTTATACCAGATTTTCCTAAATTGAACAGAATGATAGCAAAGTGAATTAAGAGACAATATAATCTTGAACTGTTGTTTTTCCAGCAGATGACACAGAAGAACACAACTCCATTTTCACAAAATATGCTCCAGGCAGATTACAGATGTTACAGATGCAGCCAGCTAGAAAACCAGAATGGGATGGACTGTTACCTCTTCCTTTCAAGAATGAAGAGATGCAAATAGTGGAAATATTTCCCCTAGCCCCAAACAACATCATAGCAAGTTGGTGGACTAGGTCCTTGTGTTTAAGTCCTAGAGGACATAAAGTCCTCAAAAGTGGCAGAATTGACTCTGACTGAAAACATGCAGTAGCAGAAAATGCAGCTTACAATTTTCCTGTCAGCTCAATTTTATAAGTAACATTAACATGTACAAGTCATGCCTGGCTGAAGCCATTCAGTGTTTTTATCCCTTTTCCCTCATTGTCAAAAAATGATTATACAAGGGTATATATAATTTTACATTAACAGTAGGAACAGTAATGTCTCTAGATTAATATCTATAATACATTCCTTGTCAGATCAGAAGTCCTTTCCTGTAAGTACAGCCTTCACAAAGTAAACTGTCCAAAGAAAGCTGGCAATAACTCAAGAGCTGCTATTATGGAGAAAGTCTCTTTTCTCAGCTTTACCCAAAACAAATCCACCCAGAATGAAATTTCACCAACTGGATTCTTAAGACACCAGCACACATTTCCAGGCCATTAACTGGGTTCTTGGCTTCAGTTCTACAGCCAAAAGACAGTATTTTAAGCTCTACCACTTCTCCTCAATACCTCTAACTACTAGTAAGAAAAGCCTGGTGATCCTCCATTCTGAAGTACAACCATTTCAAATTCGTACTCATGACAAATAGTCATAAAGAAAACAAAGATTCACACTGGATGTGAATTCTCTCTGCAGCTGGCACAAGGACACATCACCACTGGAGAGAGAACATTCTATTTTTCAACACCTACAGGTATTTGGGGTTTCATTGTGGCTAGGAAAATGTCATGAGTTTATGTGGAGTATGCTTAAGTCTACCAGAAAAATTAAGAAAAGAAACAAAAAAAATCAAGTTATACTGTAGAACTTGGACAATTGAGACAAGAGTTTAACCCAGAGGTACCCCATGGAAACCTACTGAACTGCCATCTTCAAAAGAATCCAAGTAAAATCATGGTTGTGAGGTAATACTATGCTTGTCCTTTCTCCCAGAAATGTGGCTCTACATAGCTTCACAAACTCCTGCACAAAGAAAGATGGATGAAGAAGGAGAGGCAAGGAGCAGGAACACCACAGAGAAAAGACTGGCTCCCATTAAGCATCGGTCTTGACTTAAAAGGTTAAAAATTAATCTTTGTCCTAGAATGTTAGATCACAGTTAGCTGTCTGTTAAAGGTGGCTGTTTCTCAGGGGTAGAGGGAGTTGGGTGATGGAGACTAACACAGGGATTAAATCCCCTCTACTTCACAGATTTTCTCAAAGCCTTACAACACAGGATAATGCAAGAGAGCATAAACTTGCAGACTAGAGGCAGAGAAAAGCATGGGTGAGTTAGGTATGCACAAGAAATGAAAATCATTTCTGTAGGTATAACATGGAATGCAGAGAAGAACAAATAAAGTTTGGAGTTTTAAGGATCCAAAAGGGCACAATTGAGTACAGTAAACATATAAGATTTATGGGAGAGGAAAAACAGACATGAAGACAGAAAAAATAATGTTACATTCTAATTCTCAACACCAAGCCTAAATACCTGAAAACAGGGATGTTCTTGCCAGAGAGAATGTTTAGTGGTGATATGAATAGCAAGAGGAAGGCAATTCAACATGTGGAACCACTCAATAGTTTTTATATAGTTACTGTCTTTCCCACCCTCAGTGCTCTGTGCAGAGCCCAGAAGAATTAAATTCAGCACATTTATAAGCAGGTTACTAGCCAGAGGACACATCCTAACTGGGCTAGGACAAAAGATAGAATCTGGAAGAATTAGAAGTAATTATCCTCCAGTAAACCCTATAAAAAATTCTCTGTAGGGTTTTGGAGCTCAGTGAGAGCAGCTCCATTCTCTTCAGCTTCATATTCCTGACTCCTGAAGGTGATCATCACTCCCCTTTTCCTTCCCTGCACTGAAAGTGCATCCCTGCACTCTTTACTAAGCAGGCAAAGAGATTTGCCAGTGGGTACCTAGGTATACCTTTTGTGGCACAATTATAGTGGTACACTTACACACCAGCAAAGAAACACACTTCTGCAGGCAAGGTTGCTGATGCATAACAGCTTACCCAGAGACATAACCATTAAAGAGGATGCTGCCACACAAGGGTTGACCCTCATATCAACTGACCAGGTTTGATTAAACCTATGACAACAATTTGATACTTTATACTGAGCCAAGAGACCTGTACCTATCATAGAACCATGGAATATGCTGAGTTGGAAGGGACCATCAAGATCATTGAATTCAATTCCTGGCCCTGAATAGGACACCCAAAGAATCTGACCCTGTGCCTGACAGTATTGTCCAAATGCTTCTTGAACTCTGTGAACTATGCCAGGCTTGCTGCTATGACCATTTTCTTGGGGAGCCTGTTCCAATGCTCAATCACCATCTGGGTGAAAAATCTTTTCCTGATACCAAATCTAAGCCTCCCCTGACTCAGTTTCAGGACACTTCCTTGAGCCTTCTCACTGATCACCACAGAGAAGAGATCAGAGTCTCCCCCTTCTCTTCCCATCATGAGGACATTGAAGACCACAGTGAAGTCTCCCCTCAGTCTCCTTCACCATCCTCATGGCCCTCCTTTGAGGCTCCCTAATGCCTTTATACCCTTCTTATATTGTAGCATCCAAACCTGCCCATGCACTTGAGGTAAGGCTGCCCCAGAGCAGAGCAGGACAATCCCCTCCCTTGCCCGGCTGGCCATGCTGTGCCTGATGCACCTCAGGACAGGCTTGGCCCTCCTGGCTGCCAGGGCACTGCTGACTTGTGGTCAACTTGCCACTGACCAGGACCCCCAGGGCTGCTCTCCAGCCTCTCCTTCCCCAGTCTATACACACAACCCCAACTCCAGGTGCAGAATCCACCACTTGACTCTTTTAAACTTCATACAGCTGGTGATTGCCCAATTCTCTGTAAATAAATTGGTATCAGTGCCTTTTTCACTTCCTTATGAACCTATGTAACAAAGTAAGGAACATTTTCTCAAGAAGGACAAGTCCTCCAGCTGTAAATGAGGCCCTGACCTTACTATTTACTACTTATCCACTACCAACAGGACCTCCTTCAAACTAGAAAATTAGTAAAGGGCACAATTGTTTAAAAAGACTACGCACATATATGTGTGTACACACATCACCATACCCCCTCCACTCCCTTCTTCTCAAACATAAAACCATCTTCAGTTCATTTCTTCAGATACTACAGGCATTAAAACATGAGGACACAGGAACATCAAAGTTAGGATACAAGTCAATGCTGGAAAAAAATTTAAATGGGAGCAACAGAGCCAAACATCTCTGGTCAGGTTTTATTACAGTGATTCAATTAAAAAGTACTGCTTCAGTCAATATGTTTGTCTGTCCAAACACCATGTTGCAGCTATTCAAGGTTCCACTGGTGAAAAGTCTCTCAGACTTCATCTTTTTCAGATACAGAAAGGCAGCAAGGGAAGCATGAAGCACTCCTCTTCTTGGTGCAAAAAGAGATGCTCTCATTTTTTTCCTTAGGGGTTAAAGAGGAGTGATGAGTTAGTATTACCCATGCTCTTCATACATTTCATTATTTGATTAATATGAAATGCCAAGTATGTTGTATTGCTCACAAAGAATTTTAAATATTAATATGAACAGTGAAACAGTTTGCTATGTTCAGTGCAAAAGCTTTAATCTGTAATGCTAAATACCTCAACAAACACAAAAAATTTATGAAAAAAGGTGCACAAGACTAAGTCCTAATGCTATGTATTTATAGCACATTATTGTGACGTGGCAATTGTACTTTCCAGTGCCCAAATAAAACTGATTCATTTAAGCCTCTGTAATAAAGTTTACAAACATTTCTTTTGTCTGATATAAATTCACATTTGTATTTTTCAGGTTACTTAATGTAAGTGTAAAAATATTAAGATTGATGCTGCCGTGCCAAACAGACAGTTGTTTCTGTCTACATAAGAAATAAACATCCTTTAAAGGGAAGTCAGTATCATCTAAAGCATCACTGCAATAGAGTAATTCTAAATTTGCTGAACTAGCAATCCTGGGTACTGATACTTGTGTTGACAGGGATTAGTCACAGCAATATTTTTAAGACATCAGTTTACATCTGAAAATGCAGCCACAAAAGATTTGCCTGCAAAGGTACAAAGAGTAGGTTCACTAAAATATGGGAACAGGATAAATCATGCTTTAGGACTTGGTCAGGCAAATAAGGTAATCTGAACAGACAGGAGCACCTTCTTTTCTGCAAATGATCACCCATCTTAACATTGACCAAGTAATTTCTTCTGCATTGACCATGACTGAGATTGAATCATATGTTTATTAAAAGAAAACCCTACACCAGTATTAAGAAAGAGCTGGCATGGCTTACAACCTTAACTAATTATCCATGCTGCAAGAATCAGCTCTGATATTAATAACTGCATTTCCATTTCATGTAGGCGAGGATCAGAAAAACTGCTTACAGACACAGATACAAATAAGAACATACAAAACCTTTTTACTTTACAGTGAGAGGTCATCTTTAGATGCTACATCATAAATAAACAGAGGAAAACCACCTTCTACCACAGTATGACTGTATTTCTCTCAACAGCCAGCCCCGAAGATGAAAATGCAGAAAGCTAACTCACAGTAACAGAATATTTGAAGTACAGGTGTCAAGCTTTGAATTGCTTACAAGTTTTTCATTTGTGGAGTGGAGGGCAGGAATTAAGGCAAGAAGATTTTAATCATAGTTCAGGAATTGCATTTTCTGCAATTTTTTGCATCTCTAGGTACTCTCAAATTTGGACAAAGCAACAATGTTTTTAGCAGCTACTTCCTTAGCCTGAAGTGTGATCTCACCCTACCTAAGGTCCATAACTTGACAAAATAAAGAAATTACTGTAATATAATTAACATTGGAGAAAAAGTTTTTATACTCCAGCTAGGAAATGAGAGATCAGAAAAAGAGCATAGCAGATCAAACTCATGGTTTTACACAAGACACCCACAACATAGCAAGAAGACACTTAGTGTAACACACTGTGACTGCACGGCCATCGTTTTCAAAGTACTGGTGAAGCACTGGAACAGGTTGCCCAGAAAAGTGGTGGAGTCACCATGCCTGGAGGTATTTTTAAAAGTCTTTAAAGAATTAGGTGCCATGGGACACAGTTTAGTAGAGGATTTGGCAGTGCTGGGTTAAATAGTTGGACTCAACAATTTTAAAGGTCTTTTTCAAACTAAAAAATTCTATGATTTAAAGGCAAAATGAATAGCGGAATTTTCCCATCACAAATTAATGGCTGGGGGAAAGAGGATAGACTTCAAAACCCAACAACAAAGGCACAGTTGTGCATTCCTCTCCTAAAGAAAAGGGTCCATACAACATACAGGACATACAGTGAGATTTCAGCTAACATACATAAAACAGGGCACATGCAGATGCTGGCAGGGTTAATCTCATCATATACAGCAATGGGATCCTAGATCTACTTTGGCTGTATCTTCAATTTTCAATGTCTGTAGCAAGCAGTTCTGTTTTCTTTTTCAATTTCCAAGAATCAATTTTCTCAATGGGTAGCTAGCTGATCATGTGCAAAAGCCAGTAATTAAACTCATCAATAAGTTAAATCTTCAGTGTCAGTACAGCTATCCAAATTTTTAATCTTTTTCTGCTTCTGAACTACCAAGAAAATTCAATTACCTTGAAAATTTAACCTATTAAATGCTCCTTTGACAGTGAGTGCACTGTATTCAATCACATTTTTTTTCTTGGTTAAAACCAGAATTCTATTCAGCACTTACACAAAATGGCTTTTTCACATTTAATAATTACTTACCAACCAATTTTGTGTCTTTGGACTTAATTTTAAGTTTTGAAACCTCAAATATTTACCAAGTACATAATATGGGGAAGAAAGCTTCTTTTGCATTTCACTAAAGAAAATACATTCCAAATTCAATTCTGCATTCTGCATCTGTACCATAAACCTGAATTAAGCAAATTTGACTCCAATAAAACTGTTACAGTGCAACAGTTCCTCACGTATTATGATACTAATGAATAACACATCATCTTCAGTGGAGAAAAAAGAAATTAGTTTTTCTTGAGAGATTTTAGCAACACTTTATCACAAAGTGATTTTATATTAATTACAATTTCACAGAATATCAAAACTTTGCCTGTATGGATCCCCTCAGTTACTCTCTTAAATCGAGGTTTATTACTTAGAAGTTTAAAACTGTTGCTTATTGATCCTTGACTGAAAATACATAGAAAAGTTTTTAACCATTTTGGGTTTATTGAACAAATACCATTCAAGTCAAATTAAGAGACAATGTAACATCATATTCAAGGTCTCTGCATTTATTTTTTGTACTTGCTAAAATAACATTATTATTTGAAACATTTAGATGTCATGGAGAGTGACCTTGATTTGAAAAGAAACAAAAATAGTAGCTTAAGATACCCACAAGTTTATAGGTAACTAGACATTCTATTACACTGATGCGCACAATCCTTGAGTTGTTTCTCAATTTAATGTAAAGAAAATAACTGGCATTAATAATTTAAGTTTGCTTCTTAGACATTGTCATGGATGTGTTCATTCTTAAGAGCCGTTTGTGAACTAACTGAAGTGGCACTAATATTACCATAATGCAATTAAACCAAATGAAGGTGTCTCACATTTGCCTAATTAAGAGCAATAGACAATCTCAGCATTCAGTTTAAGCCTAAGTCATAAGGCGCTATCCAAATGAGTCTCCCGTTCTTCTGCCTTTGACTGAATTCTTTAAAAGAAACATCTGGCCTCAGATTTTAACAAGAACAGATAAATCTTCACAGTCAACTTTTTACTTCACTTTTCAGAAAGAAATTCCCATACCCTCTCTTCCACTTCCCTCCAGTGGAATCTTCACAAAGAATGACAGTAGGCACCCAAAAATGCTGCTGTTTCCCCTCCTCTGCTCCCCAAACTCTGCTTGGCATGTTTGCTGGTAAGTCATTTGCTCATACCCTTCTTGTTAAGAGCATTTAAACTCTGAGCTTCCATCCCTCCAGGGTTGGAAGCTAGGGAACAGTAAAGTGGGGAAAGGCTTTTGCTGTCCACAACTATGAAGCTTTACTGGACTGACCACTGGAGTTTAAAGCTGACAAATTTACCTTCCCTGAGTAAAGCGGTAATATACAGGTAGGGAAAGACCACAAAGGTTATATAACATGACAGAATACTGGAATTAAGGAAAAGCATCTCATATCTACCTCTATGTCCTTAGGCAGCTTACTGGAAAAGCCTAAGTCCTCTCCAATTATCTAAAGGAAAAATTATAAGGATAAATGTTGCTTAATTTTAGAGACTTCACGATGGATAGGCAAAGAACCAAAATGTAACATATTCAGGTAATATGTAAAAATAATCCACATTCTCTCTTAAAAGACACCATGTTTTCCAAACTAGCTTGTATTCACAGAACTCTAAAAGCAGGCATCCACATTCTGCATGAAACAGCGCTGTTGCTGATGCTTAAACTCTTGTTAAATCTCTCCCATTTTATAGCTAATCACACTTATATAGCAGGCATGAAGCACTCTACAAGGCCCTTGCTGAGCTGTTCTTGTAAATCAAAACCTTATTCCATCTTTCTGCTTGCTGGCAGCAGAGCAAGGTTACTTTTACCATTTATGGTTATAAAACACATCCAACTTTTTCCCCCCTTCAGTTGCTGCCTTTTTTCCACTATTCTTTCCTTCTCTCTCTCACTCCAAGAAAGATATTCCAAGTTCAGCTAAACAACTTCAGAACTCATCTATAACCTTTTTCTTGTCTCCCAGTACACTTACAACCTCATGAAAACATCTAATGAGAAGACAGTGAAACATTAATACAGTATTTAGGTCAAGAGCCTCCTTTCGACCCCAAGTTACATGAAACAAACAAAAGCCACACAGGAACAGCAGGTGCTCAGAAGCTCTTTATGCTAAGTTATCACTATATGGCCCATATGTGTAACAGCTCACAAAATAAGGCCCAGATCAGACTGGAGGTGCTCAAAATTATACTTTACTCTGATATAAACACTCAGTCCAAAATGCAACAAGAAGAATGAGGAAATACAGTTAAATCTTACTATTTAAGCACCTATAAGCAGCCACCACATTCTGCAATAAAGTATGCTTAAGAATGAGAGAAGAAAATTCCTAGATTTAGATATGCTGTCCAATTACATCCACCCCTCCTGGCACATAGGGTATTAAACTGAAACAGCCTCTATTTATGATGACCACAGACTGAAACACCAGATTCAGTTTCTTGTCAGGTCTGGTTCCGTTTTTCTCTCCTCCAACTTGGAGCCGGAGCATCCTGCCACAGAAACAGGACACTCTCTGCCCTTTCACACGCCTCTGCAGGGCACATTATCAACACAGCTCTCTTAGAAGCTATGCTGCATGGAAAAGCAAGGATGTACATTGGAAACTCCTGAATTTTCAGCTAGAAAGGACTTCAGCCCACACTGCATATGGGAGCAGTCAGCACACATGAAAATCATTACAGGGATGTTATTACAGGAGAACACATGTCCAGTTACAAAAGCAAAGCAACTCTGCTGCTTAGAAATGAAGTTTTTTTTCCAATGGACATGAAATCTACAGTGCTTCAGAAAGATATAGATACATTTATGGACTAAATCAGATTTATCTGAACATAAGAACACCCTCTGTTTGGTCTCAAACCACCCTTTAAGAGTGTCAGCTTATTGTTTAAAAGTTGATGTTGAAAAGAAATCTAAGCATAGCACACTCTCACATATAATTCCTACAGTCATCTTAGACAGGCATTTGCCACCACAGAGAAGTCAGAACTGAAAATTAACTGACCTTGAAACTTAATATTTCCTGAATCTTATAGGTGAAATGAACAAGCTACAGAAATGGTGATGTACAAATGTAGAGAAAAAGGCTCCCTAAGGAGATTATTCCCACATTAACTCACATAAACAAGCTGTTTTGTGAACCCACTTCACTCCATTCTTTTTGTTCCATTCTGCCTCAAGAAATCTGCAAGCAATCAGTAAAAATGATGCAACTACCTGCTTATCAAGGGGGTTTGGTTCTTCTGATTTCTGGAAGTATGCCTTAAATAATGCTGTTCATTTAAAATATGTTTGATTTTGTGCATAATTTATTGTACATATTCTATGCAGATGTGAGCATAAACTGTTGTTACAATTTTCCACCTGGATATTCACAGTGACTGCACTGATTAATGGCTCCATAACTATTACATAATTCTTGACTTCATCCCTTGTAGTTAAGCATATTTCAAGAACAATGGAGCAGAGGGTAATCAAAGGAAATCAATTTTCAAGGTCCTAAGTTTCTGACACACAGACCACCTGCATGAGGTGCTCAAAATATCATTGCATCCTGAGCTCCAAGGCAGGATGAGGCAACAGAAGCGTTTGGAGTAAGAGCTGGGTGGTGGACATTGGGAAATGGAAGCACATAATGAGAGAAAGGGAGGGAGAGGAGCCATGCAAAACCTTGCTCTGCCTGCAGAAGTAGCCTTCCCTTCCCCTGAGCCCAGCGGGACAAGGAACCAAGAAGCAAGGCTTCCTTTCACCCAGAGAGGGAGTCCCTGGGGAAGAGTTGCAAAGAACAATGCCAGTGAAGGTACCTTCATGTTTGTATTTTCTTTTTAATGACCTCACCCACACAGAGGTTCTCACAGCGGCTACCTTTACCAGGCAGAAAAGGTAGAACATCCACTGAATCACAAGAACTCTAGAAATTAGGTTGCCTGCAAGTACTTTCTGGTAAGAAACTTCAACAGAGCCATCCTCTCTCATACTTAAAATAATTAACTACAGATGAATGCCTTTGAGAGCTCATCAACAAAGGCAGAGAAGGAACTTGCTATTAACTTTCAGTTCCATAGTTCCCCTATCCCAAATCAAACATGGGTTGTTTATTCTTCAAAAACAAAGGTCAGATTACAATTTCATGGTAAGATGAATAAATATCTGGAGTAACGCTATTAAGTCAATGGAGATCCCCTGGATTTGCACAAAAAATCTGGCTCATTGTATTCCAAATTGCTAAAAATGTGGTTGACATCATAACACAGTAGCTGAAAGATTTGAAGAAAACTACTTGCATGCATTTTTCTGAGCAAAAAGTGCAGAAGGTTAGATTCAAATCCTACTGTCAACATAGCAAGGGTCAACATTAATATTTTCTTCTCATGTAATGAATTGTCAGATCTCAGCTATGCTGCTGTCCTATTATCTCCTGGGAGGAAGGATAAATTGGTTAATATAGTTCTTTCCAAAAAAAGCCTTCAAAAGCAGAAACATCTGGTATGTTCATTAGTCACTATTTGGCCTGAGTTCAGAAGTAAGGCAAACTACAAACCCCATTCCCTTTCTCTTACCTAGAGAGGCCACAGTAAATGGGAGCCTAGGTTTATGGAAATCATCGCTAACTGGAAGGAAGATGGCTTTGAAGCTTACAGATACACTTTGTTTCCTGTTCTCAGCAGCAAAAAAATGCATTCACACACATTATCATCTAATGGCCATAGGAAGTCATATGATTTACAAGAGACACAGATTCAGGTAGTCAAAATATTTTTAAATGTGGCATTAAAGAACCCTAGAATTTTTTTTCATTTGAAGTATGCTAGGAGTTAGTACAAACATCTAAGTTCAGCCACATGAAAATTTAAAAGAGTTGCAGAAATTATGCAGCGTGAATGAAACAAAGCCAAGAGCTGAATCCAGATACCAGAATTTTGTATTTAACTCTTCTGGTCAGTTGCCTGTGCAACTGGACTGAGCAATATTGGAACCACACCCTTGTTTTTACATTTAAGAATATGAACAGTTCAACCCTAATTCAAGCCTGTTGGAATTGGAAAATAAACATCAGAGCCTTATCAGTCTTTCTCCCAGGCTGGACTATACTAAACAGCAGCCATTTACAAGACAAAATACTGTTTTTTAACTCATCATTCAAGAGAGAGAAGTAAAAATAACATGCATGAGGCCCACTGTCCAAAGAGAGCTGTGTGATGACATTATTAATGGGATAGCTCAATCATAGCAAAATCCACAATAGGAGTTTGCTGTTCTGATGCTCAGTATTCTTATATTATTCTTATAGACCAGGAGTCTAGACATCCCTTACCAAAGTCCCTAAAACTGTGAGTCATCTTTCTGCGTGCACATAATGAGTTTTCACATCTGATTTAAGGTAAAACTTAAGGTTAAATGTAGGACACTTGACAATGTCATAATTACACAGCCCTTAGGTCATCACTTCACCTCCAACTACCCTTAGGCAGCTGAAAAGTTTTTACATGCGGCCTGCCCCAAAGCTGTCTTGACACATCAGAAAGACAGGCAAATGCCACTCTATCCCAAATATGCTGTGAGCACTACAACTGAAATATTGGTACCACGATTAGGGTGAGCACACAAAATAAACAGTAGGTCTTTGAAAAAGCATTGTCTGGTCTTAATATCAATTGAGGCAGAAAAGGTCCAAAGAGAAGATTTTTCAGAATTCATAAACATGACAAAGGCAAGCTAAAGATTTACAGACTTTCATAATTATATAATGCTTGGGGGTTCAAAACCATGACTACTGTTTCAACTTAGGTCATAAACCACTTTTAAGTTTATTTAAGAGAAATTCAACCTAAAATAAAATTTTAGACTATAGTCTTGCGTTGAAACTTGTTTGTTTCAACAATTACTGACCACCTTTTGATCCACTACACACATCTCTGCTATTCAAGCAAGTAGAGAACTAGAAAACAGCAGTGGAGGGAGCAGACTGGAATGAGGGGTTACACACTGAGTTTCATAAGCATTTAGAAACAGAAGACACGTACCAGCTATGTACCTGGGAGATCTCCTACCCTGTCCCACTCTTCCTGACCAAGCAAGGTCTTTCACCACTCAGACTTTTATCTTTTCCCTTCAAACACCTGTCAGGCTTCCTTTTCATTCTTACAGATGGCTGTAAGAGACAAACACTTCCTCATCCAGTGTCTGCTTCTAACCTGTTAGCATTTGGAGGTTAGAGGTGCGAGTGTGGAAAGGGTGGGATTTTTGTATTGGTTTTTTCCTTCTTCACAGGTTGTTCATCCTTGCTTGCCTATTTTCTCCAAACCACAGTATCTGTGCAAGCAGTAGAGGGATGGCACTGGGAAACAAGGAAACAGTTTCTTGATCACCTCTAGTACTCCTGCAAATGATCCTAGGTTGTCCTTATGGCGACACTGAAGGCTTTAAAGACACAACTCTCATTAAACACAGATGTTACAGGGTTTACAACTCAACATAGTTTGGATCAGGCACTGCAAGTGTACAGTATTCTGACAAAAATTAGCCTAACTCAAACTAGGGACACTGTATTCCACAGCTAGAGAAATAAACAACAGAACTTCAGTAAAAATTATAGTATGACTACAAAATATTTTTTCAATTTTCAAAGAAATAGTTAATATGCTGCAATAAAAAAGGCTAAAAAACAAATATCAACAGCACATGCTACAGACACACAAAGAAGTGATGTAATTAAACTTCTGTGATCCTTTTGTACAGGTATTCTGCAGGTTATCTTTATGATTGAGCAGCTTCAACACACACATTTCAGACTGTAAGAAACTCATCTGTTCCTCTTAAAAGGTCAAAAATTATATTTTATACTATTATAAGATCACCACTTATTTAAAGGGGGGTGGGATGAACACCACCATGTCATTTTATACCTGAATTATTTCAAAAAACTTAGCTTTTTCCATAAGAAAATGAAGTTTGATTTCATCTCATTACTTTTCATATCTAGCTGCTTCTTGGTTTCTAGCAGCCCTAGCAGTTTCAAAGCTAGATAACAGCTATACTTTTTCAGGCAGTAATCTTACTAAAACTGTTAAATATTTCTCAAGACTGAAAAATGGAAGGACATCTCTTTATGGTTTTCATTCTCTCTTTTTTCTTCAAAATAAGCTTGCTTTGTTTACCTTCAGGGATCTTTAATTTTTACTAAGCATAATCTGCATTACTGACCAATTTCACTTTCAGGAAATAAAATTTTCAGCTTTTGTTGCTGCTGTTTGTTTTTATTCTTCCTGGCAAACACGTTGTTACTTGCCTACAGCATCAATGTGAATCCAAAAGGGAGAAACCATATCTGGAAAATACCCTGAGCCTACAGTCTTAGTAGTTCACTGAGAAAATGTCATTCAGCATCTAGAATTTGGAAGTTAATTCTAACTCTATCAAACCTCACAGCGAGGTTAACATCCCAACACATACACTATTTTAGTGAGATCCTACAAACTTCGATACAGCAACTAAGCACATTTTATTAACTGAGGTGGGAACTCTAACTCCTGACCTTCACATCTATAGCAAATAGTGATCCCTTTTATATACAGGTATTTGCTCTAGCAAAATAGTTTATTCATTTACTATGGATCACACTTTCAACAAAATCCCTGGACAAGTTTTCATATACTTTACCTCCTTCCCGTGTACGGGAGACTGTCTAAGCTCTGTTTCATCTCACGTTCCTACAGAGTATTCTATGTTTCCCCATGTACCCTTTTGCTAGATTTTTCTATCGTTTTAATGCCTAGAAAAGTTGACCCTACAACAGAACAGGTAGATTAAAAGAAGGCTTCCTGGAGACACTTTGCAAAACCTCTTAAACATTTCAAAAAAGCTACCATGGCAGTTGCATCATCAGAGATACTTTTCCAGCCTGTGAGGTAATTCAAATCCTGGTTTTCTTTAGGCTACTAATCTCTAAAGAGAAAAATACAGTATTTTTTAATAAAACTGTAAAGAATTTTATCTTTCACGTCAGCAGGCAGTCTGTCCACAGTGTGAATACACTCAACTCCTAAATGACAATCCATTTCCAATTTACAGATTAAAAACACACTAGGAAAAATACTTTTAGGTGGACAAGTCCAGCATAAGAGCAGACAAGGGATAGAGTCAGCAAAAGGTCATAAATAGTCCCTTTTCATTCAGTGTTCTTCTACTTGACAGCAGTGTCAGCTGTTAGTTACAAGTGTATGTACAAGACTTAAGTATCAGTCCTACAAATATCGAGGCAAATCTTTCTTTCCTCCATGACTCAGCAGAGGCACCAGAACTTAGCACAGTCTAGTTCAATGCTCATAGTAAAATCTGATCTATTATTAAAATCTAATTCTCTCATCCACACCTAGCATGGATGAGATCTTAATTCTTTCTCTTTGCAGTAATTTTGTTCTGTATTCCAAGACACATTTATGTCCTCTTCCTTTCCCAACCTTACACTAGATTAAAGAAAATAAAGATATTGCAGTGATTTCCTTTACCAGCCAGGTTTTCTGAGCACAGGTTCAATCTTGTATTGCCTTGAAATTACTCAAATCATTACACTTTTAATGAAATACATTCATAAACCCTCAAAACAGCTACCAAGATGCTTCTTAAAGATAAATACAGCTTAAAATACAAAGTACTTGAAATTCAATCTAGCAAGGAGCTCATATGTTGTACTTTAATGCTTTGCAAGCTGAAGGAAGGCATTTGAAATGCCAGTATCAAAGAACTCTGAAATATCTTCATGTATATGAAGAAGTTGCTTTTTTAATACACTAGTATTTTTTGCCACCTCTATACAAAACAGCAGCTTATACTTTAAATACACGTTTTATGGTGTCAGCCAGGATGGCTGGGCCAAGCTGGGTCCCTTCTTGCTTACCAGGATGACTGAAATGCCACCTAAGCACTGCAGGACAGGGACTTCATGGATTACAAAGGCACTTGCCTCTTGTGATACCCGACAGACCACGTACATCTGAGGACGGAAATACCTTTAAAAAGCCCCAGGGTGTTAGAAAGTGCAGCACCAGACAAACGAAGCTATTTCACTCAAGTTTGTTTTGGCAGGTTTTCAACTCTCTAGTCTATCCTTGCCTTGTATTCACACACAAGACTTGGAACAATTCCATTTATCAAGCCTATCTAGATGGAGCATTAAGTTGGCCTCTAAAATAAGACGGACAAAAGGGAAAAGTAACAGAATTCAATACTGTTAACAATTTTCTCACTATCGTTTTACGTATGCAGGACAAAAAATGTAAGGTAGATGGGGGGGAAAAATCCTATGAAATCTGAAGATACAAAAGACTACTTTTCAAGCCAAGATACTTGGCATAACACAATGTTAGCCAAATATGAAAACCTACTCTTGTGAAAAAACTCATCATAATATCTCAGAATAATTTTCAATTAAGCTAGAAAAGGGATATACACTTATTTCCATAGTCTAAATCAGACACTTGCTAGTGCTTCATGTAAGACTGACATGCTTCCAGTTATGCATGCTGTATTTTTATATATTAATAGAATTGCTATAATTACACACATATCATATATCCAACATAAAACTACTTTGTATTTCAAGTAAAAGCTACACTTCACCTTACATTGTCTTTCAAGGGAAGCTACATTTTACAATACCAATACTCGCATTAGATACTACCAGGAAAGAGTTGCTAAATATGTACACTAAGGGATCTATTCACATAAGAAAAGCTTCTCAATCGCTGAACTTCTACAGCAACTTTAAGAAAAATGAAAAAATGTTGGCTAGCCACTATTATGCATTGAACTTGAAAAATGAAGGCAACATCCTTACTCTATTTTGGAATTTAACTTGGACAAAATTCAGCTTCCATTTTATTCCCAGGCATTTCAGTAAACCATAACCAAGTTATGATCAGGTTTAATTAAGTTAATGGATTATGAAAAATAACTACCTAAAATCACATAAATCCTTTTTACTAGGGCCTGCATTTGGCTTCTAAAATCCAGTTTAGTTTGGCAGACACCTATATCTACCAAATGGCAAAAGTAAGAATAAAAAAGCAATGAGAAAACATTGCCACTGGAATGACATCTAATACCTTAAAAACTGTCTCCACTAATAAATATGTCTTCCAATAATATCAATGGTGTAATTTACAAATCTTTAAGGAAGAAACTGTATTTTTATGATCATGAAATTCCCAACGCAACTAGGTTAAGCGTTTTTAAGTACTACTGCAAGATACATACCGTCCTTCCTGCTGTATTTTCTGCATGTTACATAGCTATCAAATAGAGCACATGCTCTAAGTCAGTCTTGTCCTCCAAGCTTTCGAAAACTAATACAATGTAAGTCAGAGCCTTAACTTGATTCAGAGTATCAAACTGATAGATACTTGTTTACTCAAATTATAAGTAAGTTTTTTACATATAGAACAAACCAAAGTATAGATAAATGAGTCATTAATAACACAACTTAACACACACCATTTAAACAAACAAGAAAACCCCTCACCATTTTACATCTTGTAACAGTTTGCCTTCATGGCAGGCAGCCATCCTGCATCATTCGTGGGTGAGGAAATGGACTGAAATGATAAATGACAGGAGTGGTTTCTAAGACTTACAAGTTCCTTGATTCTCCCCAGAACAGTGTCTTTTTTCAGTGGAGATGTCATTACATTAGGGCTTTCTACCTGAGGGTTCAGAACTTTTACTATCAATATAAAAAAACCAACAAAACAAAAACTATTGTCAGCAAGCTTAAGTTCATGACTGGATTCTGTACTTCATGGAAAAGTTTCAAGATCTGCAGATCAACGAGTTGACATTCACAGTACATTACTTCAGCTCTGTTAACCACTTTGGCAAGGAGTCAGCCCTTGTACAGTCATCAAGAAGTACAGACAATAATTCTTACCCTTTCCCTTCTAGGTCCACACTATGTGCTTGATTAATGACTGAAAAGTTTCTCCAGTAACATAAATCGACATATTTAGCAGGGAAGCCATGGAAAATTGTTTGCCTATCAGTAGAAATTAAACACAGGATTTGTACAAAGATTAGGCTTATGAAAGATGGGACAGATAATTTGCAGCAAAACAGCACACCAGTAACTTCCCACCACAGGAGGCCTTCTGCAAAAGCTTTGCTATCTCCCCAAATCTCATCTTGGACAACAGAGAGGAGTAGCAGTCTCAGTAACACATAGTATTGCAAGACTGCAAGCAGATGCTTTTCCCTGTGTTAGCAGGATAAACAGAACATATTTTCAACACCTGAACTCATCTACT
>VWYN01000393.1:0-20811 GCA_013400075.1 Hippolais icterina
TCCTTCTTTCATTGACATGAATGTCAGTGAGTGGGCACACAACAATGGTGTGCTTGCTACGTACAAACTTCTGCATGGACCTCATCTGGATGAGGAGCCTCTGTCCTGGACCTCATCTAGATCTACTGGGGATTGCTCATTATTTGAATCCCTATAGATTGCCTCAAGCACAGCTAATTCTCTCAGGTACTGGATACCTTTCTCTCTGCTTGATACCTTCCTCTCTGCTTGGGTACACTATTAGATCATCTTTGGGAGAATGACTTCCCCTCACACTTGGCTGGAGTTGCCTCCAGAGGCTGAGAGTTCCTGTCCTCTCCCCAGTCCCCTTGTCAATGCCCACATCCCAGGACAGGAATCCCAGTTGCTTGGCTTCACTTCCATCTAGTTCCATAGTGTGGGCTGTGATATCCCAGCACTGGAGCAGCTGGGTCACCACACGACTGGTGTCTGAAATCTTTTTGCATATATCACAGCTCACCCAGGAATGGGATCAGGTGGTTATCTCTGGCCCTGCCTCTTCCTCCCGTTGTGAGGCCCTTCTTCATCTTCATCCCTCACTAAGTGAATTGATTTGGTGTTGGATTTCCTCTTCCTTATAGGGGTGACTGCTAAAGGCATGGGTGGTTCGTGTGGTTCAGCTGCAGTTTGAGTGGTCACAGTGCCTGCTGCTCTGCTGTCCTCCTCTTTTCCCCAAGGGTGCTGTCTAGTGACAAGCAGTGTCTGAAAAACAGCAGCCAGGGCCAAGCACACTGGAAGAAGTTGTTCCTCTCCAGAGATGACACAACACTCTTCTTGCAAATAGTCTGTCACTTCATCAGGGTCCTTTAGTTGTCCAAGCATGATCTTCCAAACCACTGGAGCCAAGAATTTCCCCAAAACTTGGTCCATTTTCTATCACATTCTATACCACTCATGACTATCCATCATTGGGGCAGATCTCTTAATGATTTTCCTAGAAATCTCTTCCTTGACTCTAAACATGGTGTGGACCACACTGAGGAGACCTGGCAGACAGCAACAAGTGCATGGTTTCCTTAACATCCAATTATAACAGGCCTGAAGGAGAAGGAGGAGGTGGAAAGCTGGGGAGAATCATCCTGCCCTATTTCTCCCCACAGGTACAATTATTAATGAATTCCCAGAGGTATCACTCCAGGTCAGGGCAGGGGAGCAACAAATGACCCTCACTGCCCTTGATGTCACCATGTTACAGACTGACACCCCTCAGCACAGCAGTAAAGCAATCCTGACCTCTCTCCCTGCTCTGACAAGGATGAGCACATGGTTCATATATGGGAGTATATATCACAGCCACATGAACAAACCATTGTGACCAGTGGTTCTGTACCTAATAACCTCTGGGTCCCAGCCATATCCCCTCCAGGCTGCTGCAAAAATTAACCCTGTCCTGGCCACAACCAGGACACGCCATTTTCTAGGCAGGGGTAAGACTTGTCCAGGTACTTGCAAGGAAATATGTAGCCTCAATTGTGCAGCCAGGCCTAAGAGAGGGAACGTAACCTGTGGAGTTATCTCCAAATGTCCCAAAGCAAAGAGCAGCAGCTTTGCATCCCTCCCACTACAGTGCATGGGCATCATCATGCAGGATGGTGCATCTCCTTGGCCCCGTGAGCTCTGCTGCACACATGTGCCTGTATGTGGTCCCCTCCACTGCCTTCATGGAGGCAGCCTGAAAATGTTGGTCCTTGTTCTAATGCTGACCTGGTGCCTCAAGCAGCCTGCTCACAGTGTTGTGCCTTGGTAGGGCTGGGGATAAAGGCAGAGCTGCGGCAGAAATGGCATCCCTGGCATCCTGCACACTCACTACTTAATTACCACTCACTTCTCTCCTAGGTGAGGCCTTGGGGATTAAATACCCTGTGCAAGTGCCATACAAGCGCATTAAGAGCAATCCAGGGTCGGTGATTATAGAGGGACTGCCTCCTGGGATCCCCTTCAGGAAGCCCTGCACCTTTGGCTCCCAAAACCTGGAGAGGATACTGGCCGTCGCTGATAAAATCAAGTTCACTGTGACACGGTATGTGCTGAGAGGGGTCAGCCATCCTGTGCAGCCAGAGAGGGGGACACGAGGGAGCCCACCTAAATGCACTCCCAGCTCTGCAGCCCCATTGGGGCAGGTCTCTAAATGCCTCCAGTCCCCTGAGACAGCAATCAGGATGGCAGCTAATGGTTCATCAGAAAGGAGGGGACCATAAAACAGACACTCCTGCTTTCTTCCCATCCACTGCCTGAGGAGATGATGGGGAAGGCAGTGGCAGGAGAAGAAGGTGCTTGGTGTGATTGATCTCCAGGCAGAGAAATCCCAGCCCCTTTTTTAGGAGGCTTGAGACAGATTATTGCTGATGCAGGGCAGTGCTCAGAGCCCTGCTGTGCTTTAGCCACCCCTGTTTGTGGCAGGGTCCTCTGCATTTCACAGCCAAAGGGGATGGACAGGAGTGGGAAGGGAGGGAAAAGCCCTTCAGCTGTGTATCACACTAAGGTGAGTTGGGAAAGAAAGGGGCCTAAGAGTGGCTCTGTCACCCTTTTGCTGGACCATGTTGTTTGTCCTCTTATCAATGCAGCATGAGGTACATCATGCTGCCCCAAGCAGGGGCCTCATCCCCACAGAGCTCCTGTTGGTCCCACAGGAGTTGTGTGAAGGACAGGCTGATCCCCAGCCTTCCATGGGCCACAGGAGGGTGTTCAGCCCAGGCATGCTTGCTTCCTGGTACCATTTCATTTTAAACCTCCTTTTTTCCTTATTTTTCACAGGCCTTTTCAAGGACTCATCCCCAAACCCGGTAAGAGATGATACCTTTTTGCCTAAGCAATGCATTGGCTAGGTGTTTTGTGGGGGTCAAGGAGTTGTAAACTGTGGATGGCAAGCAATAATTTTATCAGCTTGTTCTGACTTCATTTTCCTGGGCTTCCCACTTTGGTTTTGTTGTTTAATGCATTTGTTGCCTGAGACAGCTGGCCTCAGCATCACCCATTAGTACCGCTGCTGTTGCCTTGAAATCATGGCATTTTTCAAGAGCTAATCTAGGGCAGGGATCTGTTTTCTCTATTTAAGAAAGCACCCTCTTTCTTAGGTGTTTTCTTAAAATAAATCTGTGTTGTAATGAGCTGGTGGGTTGGGTGGCGAGAGAAGGTTGTGGTAAGGAGTGATTTAAGCACAGGGGTCCATGGTGGGCTGCAGTAGCGGGGCAGTGAAGGTGCACTCCAGCTCATGAACATTCCACAGGCAGATATACCTGGGAAGACATGGCAGAGGAGAGGACAGGGTGTCCAGGGTGAGCTCCATACACAGTTGCCCAAATCATCATCCCAGAGCCATGTCCTTCACTGTGAGTCCCTGCAGTAGCTGTCTCTCATTTCTTGGCTGCTCAGAAAAGAGAGCTGCTGTCAGAAACATGGGTAAAAACCTGTCTTGATTTTAAATGTCTGTAATTACAACTGTTGGAAGAGCACAGATGGGTGCAAAGAACCTTGTCATCTTTATTCATGGCTTCCCATTTCCTTGGCCAGCCTCCATGGCATTCGCACAATTTAGGAAAGACAAATATGACAGACAGGAAAACATTTATATGCCCTTACTGGGAATAGCAGGAAGGTGTTAGAACTCTAACCAAAGGTGAGCTGTCAGTAAAATTTAAGCATGGTCCATGTGTTCACTTCTAGGAGAATTCAGACATGGTCCATGTGTTCACTTCTGCGTCCCTGTGTAGGGCCCAGCCAATGACAGAGAGGTGCCCCAAACCTCTGTGGCCTTAGACTTGTATCTTTTGATCCTAAGCAGCAATGTGCCAATTGGCATCAGCTGGACCTAAAATGAGCCCTCACTGAAGCACAAGTTTTGCAGAACTCTAGTTTTCCTTGGAATTACATGGCTGTGTATTCACTCCTCCAGCCACATCTTGTCTTTCCATTCCCCTGCTCTAAACAGTACAATTACATTAAGACATTGATCTGACACAAATCACACCATTAACAAAGGAGCACATCAGAAGGCAAATACTTCAGGCTGCTACCTGGCTGGGAGACACAGCCTGAGAAATAGAGATGTAGAGGAAATTGATTTTTTTTTCAATGCCCTATATTTTTTCCCTCCTTCTCCAGCTGAATGCTCCCCTCACAGACCAGCCTTCTAGCACAAACCCAGAGACATATTCTGTGTGTATTTCAGTAGAGTGGGCCCAGCAGGTCACAGCATCCCTGCCAGGCTGAGTGCTTCACTCCCTCTCCTCCTACTGAAGTTTTAAATAAGAGCAGATACAGGTGAGGGGTTTCTTACTCGACATCTCAATTTGTTATAGACAATTTCCCATATTTGTCAAGTCTTCAGAGAGAGCTTCAGGACTCATAAATATTCTCTAGTAGTCAGATTACCACTGGAATGTCTCTTCCAGAAAAGAGATGATTGTATTTTGCCCCTCCCTAATCCCCATGGGCAGCAATTAACCCATTGTTTGCTTTTCCACCCCGCTACACGAGGTGGTTGGTGGCAATACAGTGATGCAGTCACTGCCTTGACTTTGATTGCTTTTCATCTGCCTTAACAAAATGAATGATTTCCAACTAGCCATAGGTCACTAAAAATTTAAATTAAAGAGTCTTCTTTTTAACTCACTATTGTGTAGTAAAGCCCTGTCATGTAAAATGAAGAGCAGCAGCATGCTTGGCATTAAGATAAAGTCAATGAAAATCACTTTTATTTCTTAGAGGAGGGTGAAAATTAAAGCAATAGTTACTCCCAAGTATGGCACTGCAAAGGTCTCTAAAAGCTGGAAAGCTCAGGAGGTAACATCATAAATGTGAGGGAAGCTAATCGGTTTTGTGGATTGTTTTGGCTAAAAAATTACATGAAGAGTGCACGTGTTTAGGAAAAAGGGACATTTAGTGTAATTCTAAAAAAAATAAAAATCACTTTGGAGTGATTTTATTTGCCTTTAGGTTAAACCTTTAACCTTTTAGGTTAAACCTTCATGGGATTTAATATGCTTTAAAGTTGTGCACCTCCTGCATTGCAAAGAGCATTCCTGGTAACTGCAGGACCACACATCTCTTTCTTTTGGGGATACCCATTTTTTAAGTGTAACAGAAACAGGTAAAAGGATTTCAATATAATCTGAGCACCTCATGTGCTTTTTTCTCAAGCTAATCTGTAATTTGTATGTTGAGATATTCTTCCTGAATGGGAGGTGGGGAAGTTGCTAGTGCAGAAGCAGCTGGGGGCTGTGTGCCTGCAGGGATGCTGTTTGCAGAGGGAGGTGGATTTTGCAGCGAATGAGGCTGTTTTTGGGAAAAAAAAAAACCCTTCTGCAGTGCAGTTTTGCAGCCTCTAAAAGATGGGACAATGGCCTGAGCCCACCAGTGCCAGCACTTCACCTGCATGGCTTCCCCTTTAACCCAGGAGCACAACCCTCCTGGCACCCAGAAGTTTTCCTTTTGATTTCCAGTGCCTCTTCTCCACACTGCTGGTCTCTGCTCTGCAAAAGAGACCTTCAAAACCCCTTTTTGAAAGCAGCATGATCTTTCAGCATTAAACAGTTTGTCTTCCGCAGGGGTGAAGCCCTAGTGCTATAAATACTACATTTATCTTTTTGTTTTTTCTTTCCTGAGGCACAGATACAAAACTGACTTAATATGAGCCTTTGAAAAATACTATCAAGCATAAGTAATCTATCACACATACACACACAAAAAAATCTTTCTGTATGTTAATTTTTATGTGCTTTGATTGAAAATGTAGACCAGCTCCATCTGTCCTATTCCCCAAGCTCCCTACCACCATGATAGATTATTTTCCATACTCCAATTAATAAAGTAGGGCAGGCAGTGTTATTTAATTAAAAAACCCACACATCCAGGCATCCTTTATATATATATTTTTTTACTCACAAGAGCACAATCCTCCTCAAGACTTTGATGAGATGTGCCTCGCATTGGAAACTCCTAGCAAGAAAAATAGAAAAGAGGAAAGTTGTGATGAGGGCTGAGCATGTCTTGCTTCATCACCAGGTTGTTTTTCAAGGTCCATATCCATCCCTCTTCACCCCCTAACCCTTTTTAACCCACCAGGCCCGGGGTGATTATTTTTGAGTGTTCAACTGGTCCCTGTCTCTAGTCTAAGGTGAAAATTCAGGCAGGTTTAATATATGTGTGTGTGTGTATAAAAATATATATTTTATATATATTTTTTATATAATAATTATGAGGGTTAAAATTCAAGCAGATGTGAATAGCTGTGGAGCTTCAAAGCCTGTTTCTAAGCATGTTTGTGATTCCAGTCACCTTTTTCTTTCCATAGCTTTGGTCTCCTTTTCCCATTTGCCTCTGTGTGTGGCATCCTCACTGGGAGGGCAGCACCATCACCCATCTCATCCAAGCCCTTGTGCTTGCTTTGCTCTTTCCTTCCTCCTGCTCTCCACCACCCTCATGTCCTGTTGTGTCCTTCAGAGCCCCCAACCCCCCTCATTTTTCAGGGTGCTTATCAAACAGTGAGATGGGTGCCTTTCCATCCAGGCTGTAGTGCAGCACGTTGGGATGCACCCCATACCTCGCAGGACAGTTGCCCTGAACCTGGTAGGATGCTTCCTATGGTTAAGGTTGAATGCCACATTTGAGGTAGCAGGACAAGAAATTTGAATTACCTTTGTTAAGGTGATTTCAGAGCAGCACCTTGAAATGCTGCGGAAGCCTTTGAGTTGCTGCCAGCCAAAGGAAATGCCATGCTGCCTTTTCTAAACCTCTGATCCATGTTGGAAAGATCCTGCCATATGTTGCTCTCCCTTGCTGCCTGCAGTCTGCTTGTGCTTCTGCCTGCATTCCTCCTTGACAGAAGCCATGCCAGGACCTTGCTCCCTCTTGGCTTGGACTCTAGCTTGGCTTTCCCAGCACCAGCATGACCCATCTGTATCTCTTCCCCTGAGCATAAGCATTGAGTGCGGTGGGTGTTGCCCACAGGGTGTCACCAGCGATTAGGGGACCAAGCTGCAGAGATCATCTCTTGTTTTGATCCTGCAGTATGGCAGTGAGTGGCGCTGCTGCAACTGCTTATGGCAGAATTTGTCTTCCTGCAGCTCAGGGGTGAAGAGCCCCAGCTCATGTGGGTCTGCACCCAAATCTCAGTGCCTGCAGCTGGCCTGGGGAGAACCACGTGGGTTTTTTCTGTTCCTTTGTGCTGCTGAACCGAAGGGCTCTGCTCCCCCATGCAGGGCATCGGCAGAGCTCTGCTTTCCTGAGCCTGCATGAAATGGGGAACACATATTTTGAGCTAGGTATTTGGAGTTACTTCAGGTTGCTTATGCCTCTGCTTAGGAAATTCGGACACATGCTCCTGCTGTCTCCCAAGTCCCCTTCAGTTTGCTGGTGTCAGCTCACTGCAGTTTGGCATCAAGAGCCTCCCCTCTGAGTCCCTTCCTTGCCCTGGTACTGCAGCCCTGACCTCCCCACCAGCTCTCCCTGTGGCTGTGACTCCAGCAGGGTGAGGCACTTTATTCCTCCTTTTGCCCACCATGCAAATCCTGGCCATAGTCCCATCCCTACTGGTTTTCCACAGGAAGTTAATTTCTTTTTATGTCACTCATCACTTTGGAGCCAGTGGCAAGCACCAGCCTCTCCTTAGGGATTCCTTTTTCTCCCGTTTCTCCTGTTGATGCAGAACTGACATGATTTCCCTGTTTGCTTTTCATCTGCTTTAACCTGAGATATTTTTTTTCTCTGGCATTGGGACAGCTGTGCAACACAGCTGCTGCTGCTCTGGCACATGCCATAAAGCTGCCATTTGGCCATGCATCCTTATGCACATGTGGACCTTGAGCTGCTCAGGAGAGTGGCACAGCCAAAGGGATGCTTGCAGGCTTAAGCACATTCCAGCAAAGCACGTCCTGGTATAAGGTGGAGAGCCCAGCTCACCAGTAAATAACTTTCCCAGCAGTTATTAGCTACCAAAATATCTCTGTGCCAAGGGACCAGAGGAGTTTTAATCCTGGGTTTTACTTTTATTTGTGACCAAGAAACCAAGCTGCAGCACTCATGGATCTCTTTTTCTTTCTCTTTTTTTTTTGTCTTCCATTAACTTGCGCTGTAGCCCCTAGACGGATAACATCTTTGGAAAAAGCCTATGCTGCTTTGAATGGTACGTAGCTCAGTTGATGCATCGTAGATGGTAGCAGACAAGAAATGCACTTGTGATTTAATATGGGAATGAAAATGTCTAAACCCCCTCAAATTTCAGGTATTGTTTTTTCCCCGCTGCTCTGTTTCCCTGTGATACCCAGAACTGAATGATGCAGTGTTTTATTGTTGTTATTAATCCTTTCTGCATTTCTAAGCATTGTTGCTGTAGTCCCTGAGCATCGATGCCTTCACTCCAGCCAAATGAACCTGCCATGCTCTTCTCATCCTTCATCCATGTGTCCCAGCAATTAATTTGTTACAAATCCACTTGCCATTGATAAGGAGACCTTCCATTCTGGGTTGGGGTTTTTTTGCTTTGCTTTAACACATACTCTGGGTCAGGGTTGGTGTGTAGCCATGAAGGCTGCAGGGATGTAAGATACAGAATGGTGTACAGGAATCAGGAGGAGCTCACCTGCCTGTTCCTGTGGCAGGGCATGGCATAGCTGCAGCAGATCCAGCCTTATGCCATCAGCTGGGATTTTGGCTGTGGGTCTAGGCATTAATTACTGCTCCCACAGGTTTATAGCTCTGCTCTGAAAACATACATGTTAACGTAATTCAAACTGCATTTAAACCTGAGTTACTGCAGAATAGCCTCAGTAAAGTCAGCATGTTTGTTCTGGATTTATGCAGGGGATAACTGAATTGCAGCCATGGAAGCTGGAAGGGGAAAGAATCCTCTTAGGATTCAGGGCCAGATCCCAGGCTGCTGTAAGGAGCCTGCCCTCAGCCTGCCAGCTGAGTATCTCTTTGATGAGTCTGGGATTGCCTGCAGAAGGGATCTGAGCTGTATTCTCAGTGGGATGTGTCAGGCAGTGACAGTTTCCCTGATGAAAGGGGCTTTGCAACAAGTCTTTGGGTAACAGGAGGTTGTTACTCCATGAACAGGCTGAGCAGAGGACAGGCATCCCCTTGAGCAGAGTTTGGGGGTACAGGTGGTGCCATGGGAAGGAAGAAGGCTCCATTGGGTATCCTGCCCAACTACACTGTGGCTTCACCACTGAGATCAGGCTTCTGCACCTGACATCATGAAGACAGACAGAACCATTATTTATCCATGGGATATCTTGGATTTAGTTTTGTGTGAGTTTTTTGAGTCCTTAGAAGAATAAGCAGTGGTTTGGATTCTATTGTCCAACAGCAGACACCTAAACCTAGGTTTTAATAATTACTATAAGTAGCTTGGTGTCTCTCAAAGAAATGTTAAGCTCTGACAAGTCTTATAGAAAAAAAAACTAAATGGTGCTTTAAAAATGTGACCACTTGTATGTAAATGTCTGTGGAGTGCAGAGGTGCTAACTTCAGGCAAGCAGAATTGAGAAAAAAAATTAATCAACTAGCTACTATTTTCATTAAAAAAAAAAAGATAACACAGACCTGAAGCCAGCAGCATGGATAAACCTGCTTTATGGGAAGGACTCAGCACATTTCAGGAGCACTAGTGGCTTCCTTGATTTACTCCTTCCTTCAGTTTACTCCTTGAATGGATAAATTCCCAAATGGGTAAAGTCAAAGGGAGATGGAGATCCCTCTTGCCTGGGCACAGAGGGTAAGTCCCTGGGAAGCAGTGCCACTGGCCAGAGGCTCCTCTTTGGCTTCGCTGTTATGCATGCTCAGTTCCAGGATTTTCATGACACTTGTGTCCTTGAGTGGGAATTCAGGAGTGGCGCCCACCTCAAGGTGGAAAGACAAAGATCCCTTGGGATCTTGTTTCTTGCTCTCGGGGCACTTGGGGCATGAACAGAAAGGAAAGAGCTGCTGCGTTTTTCAGTCCCAGAGAATTAAATGAGTGAGAACACTGAATTTTGGTGTGTCTTTGTCTGCTACCATCTACACATCCATACGGGTACGGATATACAGCCCAGAAACTGAGCATTGATGACAAGGAAGTCACAGAGGGAGCCCACAGGGCTGTCCCCTCTGGTCTGCCATGGCCTCCAGAGTGGCACTGCAAGGCATCACTTAGATATCTTCATTTATTGTATTTATGTTTGCTCCATGCCATTCAAGCTGCTTTGTTGCCATTTCTGGATTTGAAGCACAACTTGTCCCTGAGCTCTCTTTGCAGAAAGTTCTTGGGGGATTTTTGTTTGGGTGGGTTTTGGGTTTGGGTTTTTTGTGTGTGTGTGTGTAATATCCAGACAAAGCAATTGTTTTCCAGGTGGTGAAGAGGCTTTTTTGAGGCTGTGCCTTGCAGTAGCAAGGTGCAGAGGTTGGAGGTTGCCAGCTTCTCTCCAGCACCCACAGCAGCAGAGTGGCTGAGATGTGGGATGGGGTCTTTCTGCCTGGAGTGCTGAGCACTGAAATCAGTCCTGTGCAGGGGGCAGGGACATGCAGTGGATTTTCACCTTGCATTTAAAACGAAACTTCCAGTCATGCATTTTATTGAAACCAAAACAAAAATTGTATGATTGCTCAAAATAATAAAAAATCATAATCATGTGATTGCTCAAAACAAAACTAAATAGCTGCAGATTGGGAGCAGAGGATACTTTGATCCCTCATGCCAAGGTTTGCAGGGATCACCTTGATGCTGTAAAAACCCACCATGAATAGCCATCTGCTCTTGTGAGACTCCACCTGAAGCACTGCATCTGGCTGAGGCCTCCAAGACAAGAAAGACCTGAACCTGTTGGAATGAGTCCAAAGGAGGCTACAAACTTACCCAAGACCTGGAGCATTCCTGCTCTGGAGACAGGCTGGGACAGCTGGAGGTGTTCACCTGAAGAAGAAAAGTCTCTAGGGAGACCTTAGAGCCCCTTCCAGTGCCTAAAGAGGATCCAAGAGAGCTGGAGAGGGACTTGGAACAAGAGCCTTTGAACCCACATTCAAAGGAGTGAAGGACAAAGGGGAATGGCTTCACACTGACAAAGGGCAGGGTTAGATGGAATATTGGGAAGAATTTCTTTCATGTGAGGGTGGTAACACCTGGCACAGGCTGCCCAGAGAAGCTGTGGCAGCCCTGTCCCTGGAAGTGTTCAAGGCCAGGTTTGACAAGGCTTGGAGCAACCTGGGATAGTAGAAGGTGTCCATGGCAGGAAGTTGGAACTGGATAATCTTTGAAGAACCTTTTCAGCCCAAACCATTCAGTGATTCCATTATTTTTACCCAGTGGCTTGCCAGCCTGGGTGCAGTGAGGATCTTTGGGAGGAGAGAAGGTGGGGAGTCCATTCCATTGAGCTGGTCCTGCGTTGTGCATCCCAGCTTGCTGGGAGCTGGAGGGTGACTGCAGCAAGAGGAAGATAAGGTGTGTTCACCTGGTACTTTATACCTGTGGGGGGAAAAAGGCATCAAAAAGGACAGGTTAGGGTTAGGGTCCTTTGACCCTAGGTCAAGGGTTGGGTCATGACCCCAGTCATTTGTCCTGAAGCCTCCTGAGGATGCTAAAGTGTAAAAATCTACTGACTTAGGCACATTATTTGAAATGGGTGAATGAAAGAGAAACTGTTTAGCACAATGAGGATAATTACAAAAGCTAGTAAAGCCAAGCAGATTATATGGCATATTATAAAACAATACTTCACTTAGGAGCTTAGCCAAAAAAGTGCTCTCCCATTCCTTGATGTCACTTGTGGGAGCATTCATGGCACTGAGGGCTTGAGTCTTCATTGCTTTGCATTTTTTTCTAGTCATTTACAGCCCCGCAGAGTAGATATAAAATGCTTTTAGCTGTGGCAGCACATGGCAAATGGAGATCTGGCAGCATTTTAGAGCTGCTTTGCACAGCTCTGAAAGGTGTCACAGGGTGCAGGCACAGAGCAGCACCTCTGAGGTGTCTCCATGCCATGCTGGGGCAGAGGGACAGGGATACTGTCCTGCATTGTGTCAGTGAAATTGGTTTTCCAGGGGCTCAGAAGGAAACAAGTTAAGTTCACCCCTGTTCTTTCTTGCTTTTGCAGATGAGGATGATGCCAACAGGCTTGGAGAGAAGGTGATTCTCCGAGAGCAAGTGAAAGAGCTTTTCAATGAAAAATACGGTGAGTCTCTGCCTGCACACATCATAGAGTGAGGCTGGTTTTGCTGAGAGCAGGCACAGTTAAAATTATTTCCACAAAGGCACCTATTTATAGCCCAAGCACATGGAGCTGCTGCAGCACACGTTATAGCCTGTCCCCAGGGACATCCCTGTGTCTCACTCTTGGCAGGTGGGACCATTACCTTCTTGTTCACAGCTCATCCTTGGAGAAGGGAAGGGGTATGGCAAAATGCAGCACAGCAGCAGGATTTGCTCAGCCTGATGTCAGCCTTTGATGGGACAAACTCTCTGGGAGGAAAGCTAGGAATGTGGCTGTGTGGCCACTAACAGCTTCAGGTTTTGGGGCTGCAGAGATGCAAGGTGAGACCAGGCTCTTACAGTCCGAAACAGTGCAGGAGTGAGGGATGTTCTCTGCTCCCCAGTGAGCAGGAAATGAAAGGATAGGCAGAGAGGTGAGCAGCAGGTTTAATTTTACAGAAGGAAAGGCTTTTAATGCAGCTGTACACTGCCTTAGGATGCTGTGGAGGCCAAATAGATAAATTGATTCAAGAAATGGGCAGGAGTGATGTGATGTGATTGATGTGATGTGATGTGATGACGAGGATGGATTTGAGCTCCACCCCAGTGACCCCCAGACTTGCTGATGTACAAAGGCAAGAGGAAATGGGCAAATCTCTTCCATTTCCCCTCTGTCCTGGGCTGTCTTGCATGCTGCTGCTGCTGGTCCAGCCATGGGCTTGGGCAAGTGCGGCAGTGTGTGTGTGTTCTGAACTCACCTGAGGCTCCTGGCAGAATCCAAATGGACACTAACAGAGCAGACAATAAATTGGGCAGGTACATGTAAAGTGACTGGGTGGGATGTGACTGCAGCAAAACTTGGGCATCACAGCTGCCATGGCATCCCAAAGTCCCCCAGGCTCTTGATCCTTCAGGTGGTTGGTTCTGGAGCCCTGTAGGGTAAAGCTGTTGTGCTGTCCTCTGTTCTGCCATTACAGGAGAGGCTCTGGGCTTGAACCGGCCTGTCATGGTGCCCTATAAGCTCATCAGGGACAGTCCTGACTCTGTGGAGGTGACTGGGTTGCCGGACGATATCCCTTTCAGAAATCCCAATACCTATGACATCCATCGGCTGGAGAAGATCCTGAAGGCACGGGAGAGCATCCGAATAGTGGTTATAAACCAGCTCCAGTAAGTTTTCCCAGCTTTGTGATGGGGGAGGTTTCTGTTTGTTAAGTGTTGTCCTCGCTTCTTCAGCCATAAGCAGAGCAACTCACCATGAGGAGCCACCACATACCTGTGGAGAACCTGCTCCATCCCAGGCATCCACTGTCCTGTGCCACAGGGTGGGCACAGTGAGGGGTTAGCAGGGCTGATTTGCCCCCTCTTGTGCCATTTGGGATGATGATGCTGGGAAGGGATGTGACATGGGGGCTGGTAGCTCAGAGATCCAGCTGAGTTCTTTCAGGTTGCTTCTCTCCAGGGTGCACTGGGGATGCTCCAAGTCCCCTCTCCACACAAAGGGGTGTTGAAGGAGTCAGCTCAGGGTCGGGGTCTGGGCTGTGTCCCAGCACAGGCAGGCACACAGGGTGAAACAACTGACTCATCCCTTGTCTTTTCCACAGGCCATTTGCTGAAATTTGCACCGAGGCCAAACAAACAGGTAAGGGAAGGGCTAGGACATAACTGTGGCTTTCCTGGCACTGTGGGAGAGAAAATGGATGGGAGTTGAGAGGTGGTGTTTGAACCTCCCACATCCCCAGGGCAGGATGGGGAGAAGGTTCTACCTACAAAAGGTTAGGCTCAGCATATACTCCAGAGTAAACTATCCTCTTGGAGGATTCCACTTCTGTGAGCTGTAGGAAGACTGGGCTGTTTGGCTGAAACTTCCAGCTCGCTCTGGAGGATATGATTATCTCTCTGCCATTAGCAATTTACTCACCATGAGCAACTTATTCCCTAGTTGAAGCCCTTAATTTGAGCCATCATTTAGCAGTTGAATTTCTAAGGCAACAAGGTTTCTGTCATCACCAGGAATGTGTTTCTCTCTCTGTCCCATCATCCCAATGAATCTCAGACAGTTAAAATGTGTCAGAATTAGCAGTCCTAGAGATAACTATGATCCTGTAAGTTTTATGAAAAGAGGTGCATGAATAGAGAAGGGAGATCTGGCAAGCAAGAGCATGCCTGCAGTGTGAGGAAAGCTGGCAGCTCTGTGCCACCTCATGGGGGCCAAGCCTGTGTCCCCAAGGGCAGCACAGCAGATCCCTGCAGGGGATGCTCTGTGGAAGGTGAGGTCAGAGGGGCAAGATGAATCCCCACACATTTAGGGACCACTCTCAGGGCTCAGACACCTCATGCCTTCCCTCTCTCCTTGCAGAGAAAGACATCAGTGTTCCCAAACGGAAGCGGAAGAGGATCTCCGAAGGGAACTCGGTATCTTCCTCTTCCTCTTCTTCCTCTTCCTCTTCTTCCAATATGGAGTCTACATCATCAACAAATCAGATCTCGCTTGTGGTAAAGCCTTCCAGATATTAGGGGGGTTACTGCCTACCTATCTTTGTGCTTCAGGATGCTGCTCTCTGTTCTCCTCGAGCTGTCACCACCTCCCTCTACCTGACAAACACTATAAAATATGATGTAAAATGGCACAAGCAGGTTTGGCGAAGGAGGGGACACACCTGTGGGGCTGTCTTCTTCTGCAGGGTTTGTCTGGGGGAGGTCAGCAGGGTGAAGTGTCCCACACCCCCTGGGGCTCTCCTGCATTCCTGCAGTGTGCCTCAGGGATGCTCAGCTTTAGTGGGTGCTGCATATGAGACAGGCTCAAGCAAATCCCTCCACCCCCGTGGGTTAAAACACGAGTGCTGGCAACATCACCTCGGGAACCTGGTGGTTCCCCACGGTCCAGGCTGTGCTGGATGTAACTCTAGCTTGGTTCTGGGAGCAATGCAGAGCCACAAAATGGGAAAAATAGGAGATAAAGTCAGGGGGATGCATACAACTGCACTCCTTCAGGGCTTGGCTTCAGTTGTGGATGATACCAAATAAAAGTCTCCCAAAAAATGCACAAGAGAAATATAAAGTTAAAAGGGTTTTTGTCAAGTTTGCTAGTGGTGTTTTGGTTTGGGGTTGGTTCTTTTCTCTTACTTGGAAAGTGGGAGCAACTGCCAGTTGTTGGAACATGTCAGAGATTTGATGTATGCATGGTTTTGTGTTGTGTCCTAACGGAGACTTTTGCCTTCTTTTTCTCTCCCTCTCTTTCAGCAATGGCCCATGAACATGTACATGTTAGACTATGGTGGTCTAAACGTCCAGATCCCAGGACCTATTAACTATTAGACCTCAATATCAAATAAGAACCTCAAATGAAAGAAAAAATAAATAAATGTAATTTATGTAAAAAGTGTATATTCCAATATGTATCGATGCCTTTTAGTTTTTCCAATGATTTTTACACTATATTCCTGCCATCAAGGCCTTTTTAAATAAAAATAAAAAGTGTTGCCTTGCTCTTAAAAGTATTTATTTTATTACATATAGTATTGATAAATAACACCTATGGGTAAGAAAAAGGGCAGAAGAGCACCCCTTGGACAGACCTTTTTGGGCTTTGGCTGCTCAGTAAATCCTTAGTGTCACCAGTGCCTGAAGCCAAGAGGTCTGAAATGTTTTAATGCTTCATTTAATTTAGCTCAAAGGTGTAAAAATTCATGTGCAGAGCTGCCAGAGGAGTGGTACTGAAGCAAGCATCAGTCTCAAGAACCCTTGAGTTCTGTTGGCTCCAAAGCCAAAGTGCATCTGGATTAAGGGGGAAGGAGGTTTCAGGCCCCCCAAGAGGTGAGATTCCCCCCAAGCCCTCCCATGTTGAGCCTCCTGCCATCCCAGACTTGGAAAGGCACAGAAAGATTAGATTGAATGCATTTAACTGGCATCTGAACCAGGAAAAATTTTCAGCTACTGAAGTCCTTCACGATTTATGGTTTTATGATTATCATTCTATGATTTTATGGGAGGCTTTGATGCCTTTTGGGGGAGGAAGCTCCCACAATAGAATATCGTGGACTTGTTTAATTTGGAAAAGATCTGTAAGATTGAGTCCAACCATTAACCCAGCACTGCCACGTTCACCACTAAAACACGTGCCTAAGGACCACATCCACATGTTTCTGGAATGGTGGCAGGGTGATGGTGATGCTTGCACTTTCCTGGACAGTTTATTTCAATGCCTGACCTCCTTTTTGTTGAAGACATTTTCCCTGATACCAAATCTAAACGTCCCCTGGCAAAACTTGAGGCCACTCCCTCTTGTTCTATCACTTGTAGCCTGCAAGGAGAGAGCACTGCCTGCCTGGCTGCACCATCCTTTCAGGGAGCTGTAAGCAAGGAGGTGCCCCCTGAGCCTCCTGTTCTGCAGGCTGGTGACACTGATGCTGCACAGGTTCTGTAACACTGGAGCACTGCACGTGGCAATGCTGAGTGCATCCAGGGACAGCCCTAGATCCTCCATGGACCCTGGACTAGTTTGCCCCATACAATAAACAAACCAATAAATTGAGGGATATAATTTGAAGTTCCTGCCCTTGTATTTCCATTCCATTCTTGGAGTTTGGCAGCAGAAGCAAATGGCCACGAGTGCTGTTATTTTCCACTGCATGTGTTTAATTTGTGCTTTGTGCCTGCTGAGAGCCATGCATGGGTGAGACACGGTGGGAATTAATGTCAGTGTAAGAAACCAAGAAGAAACATCCCGGCTTGTGTGTAGGTAAAAGCAGCCCAGCAGGAGCCCTGGGGCTTCTAGCTTTGGAGTCACTATAAACAGTGATATGTGGTGTCACTGTGAGGTGACCATTGCTGAGTGTCCCTCCAGGACTGCAGGATGTGTCACCACAGGCTTGTCACAGCAAACCTGCCCCAACAGCAGTAGCTGTGGTCTGCTGGTGGGTAGATGGTGGCAGACAGAGGATCAAAGTCACTCCTGATGATTTTTCTGAGTAGAGTTTGCTGCTTTATTTGTTTTACATGTTTTTGCTCTGCTTGGTGTATTAACTCTTCAGGCCATGAGAAGGCTTTGGGCAGTGCAAAGAAGTGTTATTTGATGGTGAGCAGACATGTATCGAGGCAGCTGCAGTTTCCTGGATCTGGACTTGAATTTGCTCTGGAGTTAGATGTAAATGATCACATGAGATAACAAAATCCCAAGTACATGTAGAATATGGCACAAAAGTGGCAAAGTCTGTATCAGTGACCCCACCTAGAAATACAGTTTAACATCTGAGCAGTTTGTATCAAAATCTGAGTCTTTCTTGTTTCTGCCTGATACTTGGACCTGTGGCATCTCCAGTTAAGAAACATGATTCAGAGATAAAAACTCATTTTCTCTTCCCAAATGTCTGAAAAGGGCTTATTTGCAGGTTATACCCCACCAAGTAGATGTCTCATAAGAGGGCACACTCACTATATTTTTGTGTGTGTGTGTGTGTGTATTAAGGACATAAAAGTCTGATGCCATAACTCTGAAGGCATTAGCATTTAATAATGATAGGGATGTTTGAGGCTGCTAATGGAGGCTCTGGCAGGGTGGGGGCTGAAGTGTTGCACCCACACAGGTCCTGATGATGCTGCCAAAAAGCAGAGGTGAATGCAAGCAGTGGAGTTAAACTGGGGCATGGGAACTGTGCTGGGGACTAATGGTTTAGTTCAGAGAGCTGAATGTAATCACAAAGGCTGTAAATGATGGGGGGTATGGAAACTGAGCAAAGAGACTCTTCCCCCCACCAGCATCCCCAACTCAGAGCCTGGTGAGCAAGATGGGGCAGGGGCAGGCTGCCTGTGCCACTACAGCATGAGTCAAACCACTGGGCTCAAGTTTTCCTCCCAAAGTTTCCTAATCCATGATATGGAACTCTGCATGCCCCTGATCCCCACTCACTAAAGGGCAGCTTGTGCCCTGCTCCACCTGCTTAGCTGGGCAGCTCTGCATCCACCTGGCACCTCCAGGGCCCTCGGCTGGGTCTGGAGACTGCTGGGTTCTGGTAACAGATACATTTTGAGCAGTGAATAGCAGTAATTCCTGCTGTAATTTTGAGGAGTTTCAAGGGCACAACATCCACTTTCCATTTTCTGTGGCTGGGGTGGGAAACTCTTGCCTTTATGCCTATGCTTGCTTGTTGTTGGAAATTATAGAACTTTCCTAACTATTCAATTTAATTAGTTGTTTTAATTAATTGCAAGCAGTGCCCACTTTTAGCCAGCACTAATTAAGTTTCTTTACAGGCTCTTATTGTTACTTTGATCATTAAATCACTGGAACGTTAAGTTTGCTAAAACTTACTCTGACAAGCTTCAATAAATAAAGCCAAAGGGAGTTGAAGATTGGACACATGGGATCTTAAATTTATAACCCTTTTAGGACGTTGGAGTAACCAGAAGATATAGAAGTGATTAGGCCTGGAAAGTTGGGCACCCCCTATGTGAGAAAAAGCTGATAAGAGCTCTGAAGAATGTGGATCAAATTAGCATGAAGAGTAAGAAATCAATAACCAATAGAGAGCTGAATGCTAATTAATGAAAAGAATTATGTAACTTAGAACCCATGAACATTAATTTCTTTGTTTGCTAAAAATCTAAAAATAAGTGAAAAGGATTCGTATCAGCATCTGTGAGGGGGCTGGAACTTTGTCAGGCACACACACACCTCTGGGCCAAGAAAAAAGAAATGCCTTGCTCCCTACCACTAAAAAGACTGTGTTAGAGAGCCTTATTTATCCTGATGATTTTGGCAACAATTTACTTGCAACCCCAGATGGGACAATGCTTTTGATGCTCCATGGATTTACGGGATGGAGGACTCTGGTGTGCATTGGAGGCTTTTTTCAGGGAAATCCTTTGATCCTATAATCCAATGAATTCAAGGCAAAACCTCTGGGTTTTATTAAGGCATTAGTGAGGGTATAAAATGGTATCTAACCATAAGCTGCAGCAGAGAATCCCTCCAGAAATGGAGCTCTATAATACAATTGGGTTATAAAAGTAATGATATAATTCATTTTCTATTAAAAATGATTGTAAAATTGTATAAGTGAGTATCTTGGACTCACTTATACAGTTTTACAATCATTTTTGAATTATTGTAAAAGGTTTCAAGGTTTTGAACCTCTTGATAAAGATTTCAAGTCCCCAGCTAATTGGAAAACTCCAAGTGGTTAACAGAAGTGATGCAGGGCTCAGAGGTTTTTGTAACTGTGCTGGCTTATGTAAGATCATGCGCTAGCTAACACAGGAGTGCCCATAGCACAATTTCAGTCTCAGGAAAGGTTGTAAAAGGTTATTTTAAAAAAAATCATAAGAGGTTTTTAAAGTATTTTAAAAGTTTAGAAAGGGGTTTTTTTGTAAGGTGGTAAATGCAGTGTCAGGCTATCTTCAGAGTTCCCAGAAGAAGAGATTCCCAAAATCTCCCCTTGAGTTGTGTTTTAAGGAACTGGAAAAGGTGGGGGGTGAGGGGTGTGTATGTGATCTCTTGACATGAAAATAACTTATTGAATATTGTTATCTTTGGTGGCTGATGTATGAGCTAAGGCATGTTAATGGCCATGACTGACCATTTTGCAACTAATGCTGTTTTGTAGAAGGAGTGGAATGGGGTTGTATGTTGATTTATTTTTTTGGATTTGCAGAATAATCCTGAGTAGCAGAAGAAATACGTGCATGGTGTTAGAAAGATAAAAAAACACTCAAAAGATCTTGTTTTGCCCGCAAGGATAGGTAAATGTTGTATCAACTACAGGAAGATAGAGTACATTGATTTATTAGTGTATAAGGGGAGACTGAATCGAGAAGGAGGAGCATGGAGGGTACAAAGACAGAGAACATGTGGAATTGGGACAAGAAAGAAACCATTGACTATGGTTGTGAAAGTTTTTAGCCACATAACAGGGTGGCCAAAGGAGGGGCAGTGGGGCGAGGGCAGCAGAGCCGGAGCCAGCACAGCAGTGCGGGTACAGCAGCACCAGCCCTGCATGGAGAAGGCAGATGGGCCCCAGGGATACAGGCACTGCAAGGCACCCGGTGCAGTGATGCAACCATCCCAGAGAAGCTGGAGGGAGCCCCAGAGAGACTGCATTTCCTTTGAGAAGGGCCAAGTGCCCTGGTTTGCCCGGACAGAGGGGCCAAGAAGGACTGGAGAGACCAGGAGGAGCCATAGGGGCTGAGAGGGGGTGACAGGAAAGTTTCTTCCAGCTGCAGGTGTGTGGGAAATCAGGCTATGAAAAGCCAGTGTCTGTAAAAGTGAAAGGAATGAGAAGGAGGTGTCTTTACAAACTGTGGGCCTGAGATAAGGCCAGATAAGGAGAGGTGAAAGAAGCAATGGGAGGAACCATAAATTCCATAGGAATTCCACTAATTGACACAGACTGTTATTCACTCAAGACTGTGCTACATCTCTGGATTTAGAGGAAAAAGAACACAGACACAAGGAAAAATGGGGGATATACATTAGAAGGGGGTACTAGGCATTTTGGGGAGTCTGTTCCTGTCACCTACATCAGCCAACGGGGAAAGAGAGAGAGAAATCTGGCCGGGAAATTAGGATAAAAAGGAGGCTGCATCCTCTAAAGATTTTGAGACCCCATAGGGAATGCCCCATGACTTCTCCC
>VWYN01000402.1:6514-22737 GCA_013400075.1 Hippolais icterina
TTTTTTTTTTCCTTTTCTTTTCTTTTTTTTATATTGTCTGCATAGGCTTGCTTGGACCAAGATAGTTTTGGCTCCCTTCCAGAGTTAGAAAGTTGTAGTCTAAGATCTAAATCCTGCTGTACGGCAATCATAGAGTATCTCCAAGAATTTCCTGTGATAGATCTTACTGAAATAATTTAAGATTCTTGGTTCTCCTCCATCTTCAAAAGACAATCCTGCCTTTGAAAGACAGAGCTGGCCATCTTGCTTCTTTTAACTCCTCTTTTGCTACTGACAAGAAAAATAAACTATGATTCCAGAAATCACCTACGTTATTTTAATAGCAAAACATAGGAGTTATATATATATACACATGCATGTTGCATGGAATGAAATTCATACTAATCGGTTTTCAGTCATTGAAGTTTTAGGCTTGGTTCTTTTCTCCTATGAACAGATATTACAGGTTTCTACTCATCTCACAGAAATCTCTATCCCCTCAGACTGCCCTCCAAGCCTTCAATTCTCAGTCAGTATTACTGTAATGAGTTTCATATAATGTTAGTGAAATTAAAGTCATTGCAAAGCACTTATGAACAATTCAGTTGATAAACTGAATTATGTCAATCTTTACCTAAAAGCTTGATAGACAACAGCTATTAAAAGCTTGGCAGACAACAGCTATTATGCGCTTTAAGGAATGTTTCCTCCAGGAAAGAATATCTGCTTTGGCCATTGCAGTATCTGTGCTGGTTGATCATCCTTGCTGAGCATTTTGGTAGACCTATTAGCATTACACAACTTTGCTTTGTCTTACTGTCATCCTTTGAGCCATATTCATCCTCTTTCCATCTTCTTTCCAGCACTCCTGCAAAATAATTTGCTTTCCCAACTACTGCCTGATTGAAATGATACTGTCCAGGTGATACTTCATGCTTACTCCTCAGTGCAAAACTGCTGTAAGCAAGTGATGACCTGAGCTGGTGAACTAGTAAATCCACATTAATCTTCCTTGCCATAAAATACTGTGAACACATAATGAAATTCTATCAAAATTCATTCCAGTTGTATTAATGTGGTACCATGACAGCCTGGCCCAAAGATATAAATCTAAAAGGTCTCTGCTTGGGTATCTGCATTTAATACCCTCATGTCCTACTTGTCTTGTTACAAAGCTAAATGAATTCCAAACCAGCCTGGACTCTGAAGATCTAAATCAGCATTTTTCTCACCTGTTGCTGAGTCCTGAAGAGATATTAGGAAAAACGAATGATTTTTTCCTGTCAGGATGCAGACTCTTCTGCTCTTCTAAAAGTGGTCACAAACATGTTGTCACTTTAAACCTGCCTTTTTTTTTTTCCTTTTTTTCTAACTGTTTACTACCTGCAACTGAAATATATCTGCTCTTAGAGCTGTTCTGTCTTAAGGAAATGTGTGAATGGGTAAAAAGTGATTTTGGGTTCTGACATTTGTCCTGCAGGTATTAGTGTTACTCTAACAGTTGGCTGTTGTCATTGAGATAGTGTAAAAGCTGTTGAGGAAACTAGAAACTAGAGAAACAAAGTGCAGCGTTACAGACTACTCTAACTTAAGAAACAATAAATCAAATATTTTAAGGAAAAAACCTATCAATTCATTTACAAGATATTAGACCCACAGACAATAAGAAGCCTAGATTTATAATGAACAGATCATGTTTCAGAAGGCTAACATTTTTGAAAACAGATTCCAGGATTAGTAGGTGAAAGAAAAGTTACATTTGTCTCTTAGTACAGTATTTAACACAGTATTCTATATAACTGGAAAATCTACAAAAATTGTCATGTGTAACATAATGTGTGTCCAAGGTGGCTTTGCTAAAAAACATCTCCACTCCACGTTACAGAAATACAGCTGAAGTACTATCAAAAATAATTTATCATTGAATCTGCTATGCATAGATTTTTGCTTTTCTCTAATTCAACTATCACTTAGTATCTTCAGTAATGATTTTTTTTGTGAAGTTCACAGACGGTAGTAATTCAAGTAGAGTTGCAAACACTGGCAATGATAGAGAAGTATCTCGAAAAATCTGAGGAGATTAGAACTATGGAAACAGATTCAACAGACTACTTCTGGCTTTATGTTAATAGAATTGCAATTTCACTGCCATCCCACATACTTAAAAATTAAACTTAACCATAAATCAAACCAAAAATGGAAAAGAATAATAGAGATGCTAACAGTAAATAATAAACTAAATCAATAAAATACTCCAGTGTAAAAAGGCTCAAGAAAAAAAAAAAGTTTTTAACTGGTAGTAAAAATTTGCAAGACCACTGCACACATAAGGCCAAAATTTGAAACTGTGCAGGAGCACTATGAACAATTGTACAGCTCTATTATATTTGTATAATAACACAGAATTTTATCATGTTCCTTTCCCTAAATCCATAAATAAGAAATAACTTCTTCACTTTATGCTGAATTATGTCCTTATCAACAAACAACTTATTGTCAGGACAATTATGGGATCAAAATTGAGTTTTTCAGAGAAGAGCAACAAATAAAAGTAAATGAGACAGAGAACAGCAGAAGTGTAACAAGAGGAACAAGCTCCAAAATAACTACAAGGAAATACCTGAATGATAAGCTTACAGTCAGAATGACAAAGCTGTGAAACAATCTCAGAAGAGATATGAAAATTGTATTCTTTTTCATAGTTAAAACCAGGCTGCAATGACATACTAGAAAGACTACTAACGGGAACAGCACTGAATTGATGTAAGTAATTGGTAATTATAAAACAAAATAACTATGTATATTTTTAAAAATAATGCTAGTGTTAAATAAATACATATATATATCCCCTTAGCAAATGAAATTATATTGTGAGAAACCTGTATCACATATATATGGTAAGGATGATTTACTCATTTACTGCTTTAGTTTAGACATTCATCTTAAATATACAGCAGTACATAAAACTGTGGGTGCAGGTTTTTTTGTATCACAGAGGTGTGACACAAAATGCTTTAAACCCATTAAAGTAGATGATGAGAAGTTTTCTTGCTCTTAATAGCAGCAACATTAAATGTCTGTTTCTGCCCACTGACTCTACAGAAGCTCAAGCACCTTGACAGCCAAAGCCAGTGACTTCTCTACATCATGTGGGAAGCTACATTAGAATTAACCTAAAGGTTTTGGTCTAGACAAGTCTCTTCAGAAAAGATACAGAAGACAACATCTTATTCTGAAGTTAGATCCCTAAAAGAAAAAGAGATGCCAATTTTCTTCTTAGTAGCCTCACAGTAAGACAACTGACTGGTTTAAGTCCCTCTCTTAAAATACAGTGTCTGAATTACTGAACAACCTGTATTTCTTATGGTAAAGATTGCACTGACAACACTGAACCTGCCAACTAACTGTTACTTGCCTCCAATAAAGCCCATCTTTCAGCATCTAAACAAATCTGTTAAGAATCTGTTCTCAGTGAACTCATGGTTTTATATGTACTTGTCTTCAAAATTTAAAATACATACAAGGCTTCATAATGAATCATCTATACCAATGTATATATTGATATGAGTACATTTTTGTGAATAATGTACTTTTGACTGTTTGAATTTTGTGAAATTTCAGGTGGCAATCTGCTTCTGGGTAAAAATCACCACAGAAGTAGAGTTTATCAGAATTTTAAGGTATTAATACAAAGATCTATGCCATCCTCTTCCATAACTTTTATATTCTCACCAATGGCACCAAAGAACATTGATAGGTAAAAACCTGCAAGACTGCATGAAAGATATCAGAAGAATGAAATGTAAAAGAAACAGGTCTATAACAATCTTCCCTTCATTAGATGCCCTCACGTTATGTATGCTCACAAAATATGACCCATAGACAAATTCTGCCCTCGTTTATTTCCCCCTCTCAGATTAATGAAGTAATGAGGTATGATCAGCACTTCAGAATCTTTTGAGTAGATTAAGATGGTAGAGAACTCTTAAGGTAGTGAATGGAGCAAAAGAAGCTTTTGCCATTACACTGAATTAAGGCTCTACAGAAAAAAGAGCTTTAAATTACTTGCTACATTTCTGTCTATTCATGATAAAAATGTAAACTATCAGAACAGGTCACTATATAGCTACAATTGATCCTAAAAGGTGTCAATTTTTTGAAAACTCATTTTTCTTGAGAGATTACTTACTCTAAAAAGCTGGTGATGTAATCCCGACTGCAAGCTGACCAGGAGAAAGGATTGGTGTTTGCTGTAATATGAGCTGCCATTAGCTTTGCTGCTTCATGACCTTTGGTCCCACAGGAATTTCCAATTCCATCATGATTCATACCAAAACTGCTCAAGAGAGTAGGAGAGAAACAGCCCATTACTTTTCTACAGCATCATATATCACTTAAAACATAATGTCACCTTTACAGCAATCACACTGGACCTAAAAGAACATAGCAGTGCAGGAGGACTCCTATCCTAAGTAGAGAGGCAGTTAAGTTCTGTTTAGTTTATTCAGATCTCATAATACAGCACAACAACACAACCTTCTTTTCTTTCCTTCTATGGATATCTGGAAGCAATTATTTGTTCTATAAAGCTTTTAAAGAATACATAACTGTATTTTTGCAAGACAAATACAGAACACTCAAGCCTTTGTTTGGTATGGTACCTGGATATGGAATATTTATTATAGCGCAGACTCTTGGATTAGTAAAAAAGGACAAAGAATAGGTACGTGCTGTTGCTGTAACAATACACTATATAGGCACAGTGCAGCCAATGATAATTCAAGTAGAACATGGGTTTTGCAATTCTTAGGACCATCCTGTACGCACACTCCCTCTCTGTATCTACTCACAGAGGAACTTGGAACTCTTCTGTTAGAGTTTTGCTTTGTCAAAGAATGTCAAAATGAAGACAATTAAAAATCAGCAGAAAATATAATAAGAAACCTCTGGATGGAACTTGGCCGAAAGAGATTTTCAGGAAAGAAATTAACTTTCAAGAAAGATGATACGACCCTAGTAAAATATCTTAAGGAATCCTTATGTCTTAGAAACCCTTTGAACTATAGATCATCAACATAACCATTAAATTAAAACTAGAAGTAAGTTCACAGACAATCTATTTCAACAGACTTTCATGGCAGACTGTCTTTGTTTTGGACAATCAACAAGGTATACCTTATGGATGTGACATAAAAGAGTCACCCAAACAGAATATTTCTCAATAGTATCCGTGTTCCTAAAACTCCACTTTCTTAGTCTTTGATTAATTTCCATTTAGTCACTTGGGGAGGAAAGTTCCTTCATTTCTTATTTTTTTAAATATTATGCTTTGGTCAAATTTACTGCTTCTCGGAGGCTTTAAAAATCAGAGGGGCAGATAGTGAGAGACACAGGAATTTCCCTGATAATGAGACAGAGAAGTAATTAAAACAATGCCAAAACTGAGATTCTGAACTCCCAGAATAATAGAGAGAGGTCTGTCTTTGGAGCATTCTGATTTCTTACTCATTATTCAGGAAAACAAATGTGTTGAGGCACTCAGTTTTGATTTTCTGTAACATTTAAGACTGACTGCAAGAACAAACAAAAAGTAGTAGATAAGAAACTGACCTTTTATCAGCTGACAATACCACTTCACACCAGCTCATGCCACTTTCTTCACTGAAAGCAGTGGCAGTTGTGCTATATTAACCAGAACATATTGCTCCAGAATGTGGTATAAAACCCTAAAACTTTAATGCTACCCTGAACTTCAATACTTTGAGTACTATTTCACCTCTTCAGATGATCATAACAACCTACAAGTAGAAGGTGTTGGCAACCATTCCTTCCAAAGAAAAAAGATCATCAGCGAATGATGGATGATTCCTACAGGATCAGGAAGAACCTCATCATCAAAAAAGCATGGCTGCCTTGCCTATGGAATGTGTCCCTATGGAATACATATTCTGCAGCAATGCCTGCATGTGTCTGGCTTGGTTTGTGATATCTCACAAATGCAGAAGCCATTTGCTGTGTTATACACTGGAAAGGTCTGACTGACACCTTAGACATATAATCAAAGAAAGAATGTCCCTTGCTTATAAAAAATACAGCTTCAATCAAATCATGAGCAATGTATGTAATGCAATGAAACTTTCATACCAGTGTTAATCCTTATGATCTTACCAATAGCTATTCATATTAGGAGAGGAAGGAACTTAAGATGTCCTGTGCAAATGGACATGAACTTGCAAACTGAACCAGAATTTTACAATTAAAAACATGCTTTATTTAGTGTTCTCAGAGGCAATTATTTCCTAGAATTTGAGGTATTTCAGACAGAAACATTCCTTTTTGATATGTTTCTGTACTGTTTCCGAAAACAGAAAAATGTATTTTTTAATAATCTCCATAAATTACTCCTTTATAGAAATGAGTTGGATGATTCTTATATTCAGCTTACCTCTAGTTACTCAACTCGATTTGTTAAAAAACTTACAGACTTCAGTTCTCTGGGAAATGAAATTTTTATCTTTTCGGCATAGAACTAAAAGAACAAACATAGTTTAGTAACTTTACTTTTTTCTTCTCTTCTTGTGAAAAAGATAATGTTGGTGACAGTGGCAGTGATATACCTGATAAAAAGCACATCTGTGAACAGAAGCCATAATTTCTGATGCACATGGGAACTCAGTCAATGCCTTTCCATGAGCCAATGGTATACTTCATAAATATTCATTCACCTAAATCATCTATTCCTTTCCAAGAAGGCTTTTCTACTTATCCTTGCTTCTGAATTTAGGAGGAATGTGATCATGAGGTGCAGGTAACTTTTTCTGATGTTTGCAGAAGGGTTTTTACAACTACTGTCATCATTTCCAAAGATGGTAGTGGCAGCATGCCATTACAGTCCAGTAATTTGCCCTCCTGTGGGCAGGACTGCAGATGGAAACACATTTCTGACCAAATTACTAGTTTTATTTCCATCAGAACATGGTCATGTTTGGCTATCATTACATTTAACATAGGTCTTTACAAAGCATGTTTGCAATTGGATTGGCATGGAAAGGTAAGGAAGAAAGTAAGGAACATAAAATATTCTTTGTGGAGCCACTGTTACAATTTGCCAACCTTTTTCAAACTAGACATACACAGACTGTATTCCTTTCATTGGCGTAAAAAGCCTGTCTAAAATTGCCAGTATAATTCTGTGTTTACAAGAACAGCCAGATGGGTGAGCAGACTGAAATCTCTTCAGCTGACACAGAAGTTATTCTATGAAGTTAGTTATCTTTCCACCTACCATCTCAAGGAAGGATGTTTAATCCAGCAGCTCATCTGTTTTCATGTATTATGGCTTCTCATTTCCCAAGAGACCACTTACTTTACATTAAAGAATTGTTCAAAGTAGAAACACTTAAGAACTTTAAAATTATAATTGAAACTCCCTTGCACACTATCTCTAGTTCGTGTGCTTCTTAAAAAACTCTAAGGCAGCACATCCTAGTAGTGCTCACTGCCTGTTTCACTTACTAACATCTGTAACTGAACAATTTTTTTTTCCTTTGGCAATCTGTTTTCCCTTATATCTGACAAAATTATCTGAGGGACTTATTTGTAATACACATCCAACTTACGATCTAACCCCAAAAATCACAGGGGAGATAACTAGTGTCAGCTGCATTGAATAAAAGGGCAATAGATAAGCAGAGACCCTGGAGTATAAGCAGAGGGAAGGATGTGAGTAAAAACTTCTTGTCTACCCTTCCTTTATCTTGCAAAAAAACCAGCACTGCAGGTCCCTGCAGTTTCATTTGGTTACTGATATGTTTGGTAGTTCTAAACAATGATGGTTATGGCTGCCAAAACACTTATTGCTCATACATATGAAATTACAGCAGTCATTTTTGTGAGACAGCCAGAATGCTTCCATTCTTATTCACTACCCAGACGCTTTGGACTCAGGGAAGACAGACCCACACCAATCTGAGTGCATCTCCATACTCTTCCCTGAGATTTATTTTGTACACCACATACATTATTAGCCCCGAAGTCACCTTAAAAGTGGTACTCAGGTGATATGCTGTTTCTCAACAACCAATTATCTCTGCTATCCAGCTGAAGTACTAATTATCTGCATATCAACTAATTTCCTAACTTTTTTAGGGTTTGGAGCATTTGGGAAAGCACAGATTGTTAATGTTTCATTTCTCTAAATACAACAGAGAATGTTACTTTTGTTTCTTACCAATTAATGAGTTATTTGAGTTTGACCCTTTTTTTTTTTAAAGCAGTGTCTTTCATGTTGCTCTTCCACTTGTTTAACAGCATTAGGAAGAAGTGTGCCAGAGACAGAATTGTGCGTCAGGTGAGGAAAAATAAGTTACAGGAACACTAGCAAGAGAAATACTGTAAAGCCAAGCACTGGACCTTCTTGTCCATTATCTGAAGTTGGTTTACAGCTCCAAAAACTACATATCCTCAGGATAAAACACTGGCACCCTATGTTTCTAAGAGAAAGAAAAGCTACTCACACCTTAAGAGGTTTTATGATAGTAGTTATGTCAACTAGGAGATGAACTCACATGCTAGGAACGAAATAGGCTATTTTCAAGTAAGCATCTTGATCTTAGGTACTTTGCAAGTATTTCTTCCAGTGTCTCAGCCATGTTAGGCACACTGACCTAACATTCATGGAGAATGAAGTAAAAGGCAGGGAAAGGTCATAAAGTGCATCAGTGAAGAATACTTTAGAAGTTTCTAGAAGTAAATCTATCACAGTGTGGGTGTGCTTGAACAAATATTCTTGTATTTGACAGAAGACCTAAATAGTGAATCATAATTTGTTTGGAGAAACTGAGTTTATTAGATATAAAAATTTTAATAAATTTGTATTAAGTTATTTTGCCAGTGTATTGTACTTATTCTCATAATGTTTTAAAAAGTGTAATTTAAATCTATATATATATGTCATATAGCTTAGAATGTCTATTTAGGGCCTACACTTAAAAATTAGAACTGTTAGCTTCCCTACATCTGTAAACATAGGCATGGCTTTAAACACACTTTTTCTTAGTGTCAGTAGAAAATACATGAGGGAGAAAAGGGAAAACTACCATGTTTCAACATTGTTTTGTTCAGCAAAAGTGGGTGAACCTGAACTTAAATTACTATTAAAGAATAATGGAATATTTTTCCCCTATAATATCAGAGCTACATGAAACAAAGCACAGTTTCTACATGAACATACATGGTAATTTTATTAATTATTCTCATGTCTACTAGTAGTGAAATATTTGTCAATTGTTACGAGGTTATGGCAAACTCTGGAGACCTTATAACCATCAGATTTTACGTTTTCTCAGTAACAGAAGTAAGAAGCACTTTTCTTTACTTTTGTAAATATTTTCCCCATACTGTCTCTTAAAAGAGAATTCTCCTCTTTCTCTGTAGCCCTCCACATAAGTTTAGACAATGTTACAAAAAATACTGGTTATAGCTGCATAACAGCATGAAAATTAAAATTTACCATTAAATAACACTACAAATGAAGGGATAAATAATCACAAAGTATTAACTTGAAATATCAATTTATTTTAATTTAGGATTCCAAACTGATAGTATTGAAAGTGCCTAACACTGCGTATTTCTCAAGGGAGAAATCAAGGTTAATTAGTTACTTCAGTTTCTATTTCCATGTCTTAACGTGGATTTTAACCTTAACTACTGATTTCCTGCATTTGGACATCATTCTGCAGTTTGGAGTATCCCTAATGCTTTATTTTGAAGTAATACAGAATTTTAAACTTGGGTGAAACATGTTAGTTTCCCGACAACTTGAGAAAAAAACTAATTTCATAATAGCAGCTTTATAAAAAGCATGTCTGCCACGAAATTCGAAACAATTTTAGCATACTTCCATCCTAACTTTTTACTATTTGCTTCCTAAACATTGTTCTTCTCTCAGTTATGGATGATGACCAAACACCCCATCAAAAACAATTTTTATAAACTAGCATCATTTAGTATTCAGTAACATATGAGCTCTTAAAAGCACATCAATTTCTAAATTACTAAAAACCAATGCAGTTCATTCAGAAACTTGAACTTTCTCACGGGGAAATTATAGACTTCTGAGGGACTGTCACAAAAAAGCAGAGCACAAACTTCTCCTGAATTACACTGCCATGGCTCTCCAGCCTTCATGGTGCAACAGTAACATCAAGTAAGGCTTGTGTGGTACACAAAGCCAACAGTGCAAATGCATCAGGTCTTTATGCTGTAGGTCAAAGTGGAAAAGTATTGGCTCCAATCAGGAAGCAAACTTCTGAGCTCAGATATCCTTTGGAAATTCAAGATGCCCTGAAGGTTATGATAACCTTCCACTTCATCCCCGTTTTTTCCTCTTGCACTTTTAAGATCTGTGAAGCGTTACCATGTTCAGTTTTCTTAATAAAAATTATTTGATGTTAGAAAAATTATTTATGTATTGTAAATTCTGAAATTCAAATAATATTTCAGATCAGTAGAGACAGACTTTTTCCATATTTTAAATATAAACATGTCACACAATTTGGGGGATTTTGCCATTTGCTTGTGACATTTTATTTTATATGCATGTCACTAAAACTGAAGTCCCAAAGAAAACTCTTTTCAACCTGCAATACTATAAAAGCAGGTATAAAACTGTGTTTCTTTAGCAAAAAAGACAAGGGCAGAGGATGGAGGGCAGGGAGTGAGAGAGCTCGAAATAATTATGTATGGTCTTATGTGGCTTGCGGGCACATTTTGGTTAAGGTTTTTGCTGATTTTACTTTATTGGAGTTTTTGTTTCTTTGGTTGGTTTGGTTTCATTTTGTTTCATTTCATTTTGTTGGGTTTTGGTTTGGTTTGGGGTTTTTAAATTAAAAAAAAGATAGTTAGTCCCTAAAAATTCAAGCCATTTGAATTTCATCTCTCCTAGACATCTAGCAGGAATAAGCCTAACATGTTCTGTTTGCTGTTGAGGTGTTCACACACTGAATATTTGAGAGAGACTGCTATAGGTGAAGATGGGAGACATCATCATCAGGGATAAAACAATGACAACTGCATCAATTGGAGAGCTGACAGGAGGTGATTTTAGTACAATTCTCCCTAGCTATGTTTCAACTAGGTTTCAAAAAGCTATTGTAAAGTTAGGTATATGTGTCTCTATTACCTCAGACTGGAGTATTTTCTTTCTAGCTGTACAAAAAAAAGACATTCCTTGACATGCACTTCTAGAAAACCTCTCACTAAATCTCAAGTCCTGTATTGCAGCTGAGGTTTGATTGTGGTGAGTTGACCCTGGTTCAATGCCAGGTGCCTGCCCCACTCTTCTTCAGCTGGACAGAATAGAGAAAATATCAGGAAAGGTTTGTGGGTTCAAATAGGGACAGCTAGCAACCACTCAACAATTACCATCATGGGCAAAATAGATTCAACTTGCTGAAATCAGCTTAATTTTATTAACAATCAAATCAGAGTAGGAGTATCAAAAATAAAAACTAAATCTAGAAACAACTTTGCCCTCACCCACCGTTTTCTTTCCAAGCCCAAATTCACTCCTGTACAGAGAATGGGGGTTACAGTCATTACACATCACTGCTACTCCTTTTGCCTCATCCATCATGCAGTCCCACTCACCCACTGCAGACAGTTCTCCATTAAATTCTCCATTAAATTCTTCAACATGAGTCCTTCCCATAGGCTGCAGTCCCTCATGAACTGTTCCAGTGTGAGTCCCATCTTCCAGGCACAGCCTGCTCTTGTGTGGGTCCATCATGGGGTCACAGAACCCTGCTCCAGCACAGGCCTCCCATAGGGCACAACCTCCCTTCAGGCATCCACCTACTCCAGCATGGTGCTCTCCATGGGCTGCAGGTGGATCTCTGCTTCCCTGCTCCTCCATGGGCCACAGGGGCACATCTGCCTCACCACGGTCTGCACCGCGGGCTGCAGGGGAACCTCAGCTCCAGCACCTTCTCACTGACCTTGGTGTCTGCTGAGACCTTTTTTACCTCATGTATTCTCATTCATCTCTTCTGGCTGTTGTTGTATAGCAATTTTTCTACCCCCTTTCTAAAACATGTTATCCCTGAAGCCCTATCACTGTCACTGATGGGCCCACTGTCCTATCACTGTCACTCCATCCTGGAGCCTCCTGGCATCAGCTCTATGGGACATGGAGGAAGCTTCTGGCAACCTCCCCTGAAGCCTTCCTGCTACTAAAACCTGGCCACTCAAACCCAATGTGCTGCTCAAACATGAAGCTCACTGGTCACTGAAGAATGAGGTAAAGACAAGCATCATCTGAAAGTACTACCAGATTTTACAGCAGCTCTGAAGACCATGCTCCTCATACAGAAGGAGGGGTATTTACAATATTTATTATTTTGCATACAGGCAAGAGACTTTGAAAAGTCCTAGGATTGCAGGTGCATTTTAGCTGTATGTACTAATTTAGAACTAAATGCATGCTTAAAACTATGGCTGCTCTTCATCTTGAAGACAATTTAGTCACTTTGACTATATGTTCTTATTATTTCTCACATCTTCATCAAGATACGACTGTCAAACTGTCAAATTCATTATGTCATCTATAAGTCAAGACAATTCTGACTTTTCAGAAACCATTTTAGCCCTATATCTTATCTATCCACTTCCTTTCATACAGCTCCTAAATGGTTGTCTGTCATTAGTAAATTCTTTTCTTACTCCAAGTTCTATGGGCAACTTTTTATCCTAAGCCTAGTCCATTATCCTCATGTTTTGACATTTCTTTTATTTCTTTTACCCATTTTTATTCTATTTATTCTTTTTCACTCTGTTTTTCACTTTCCAAATCTCAGCTAACTCCTCCAATGAACAGTAAAACACCTTTCTTTTACTGATATAACTCTTCCAGTGGAATCTGGAATTCCTTACCAGTATAACTAAGCATGCTGTACAGCATGCATGGAACAAGCTAGACATTTCAGAACGTATCCAAATATAAAAGCATAGAGCAGAAAGCCACCTAACTCAGCTGGCTGGGTAATAGAAAATGTGACTGAATCTTCCTCATTTAACTGGTCCAAGATAAAAGAATGATCAAGCCTGCAAAGAGTTCCTCCCTTCACCAAGAAGAAAAAGTCAAACTTTGCTTGACAATTTAGGGGATACACACTCAATTCTCACTCCTGGTACAAGATGTCACTGTTTGTGATTTTTGCTTACCAGAAATCTTAAGCAACTTTAGTGTGAAATATATAATGGTAGGAAAGCAGACATTCTGTATGTCAAACATCAAAATTCAGTTTCCTAGAGAAATTCTGAAGTCTAAAGTGCAACTCTGAAATTTATCTAATTCACAGAAGTACTGAGAGTAATACAAGACTGTTCTCTGAATCATGGCTAGGAAGAAACAATCATAAAATGTTTGTTTCTCCACTGTTTATACCCCCAAGAAAGAAACAATCACTGTGTACCACCATCTTCAATAAAAACAGCTGGCTATGAGTCTGAACTGCACACAGCTGAACAATATCAAAACTGGGTTATATACATAGAAGCACTACAAGTGAAAAGGAATGGAAGCCAAAAAACTTTTAAGAGACCTGTAGCTACTTTGCAGAAAATATGACTGACTGTTACAATCAGACTGCCAGTTCCTTTAAGGTTTCAAGAAGTACTTTCCTTGTATTCTTCAACTCAATGGAACTAATTTGGATCAATACAAGGTTAAATGAGTTAAATTCAACATACTATGATATACAGGAATTCAGACTGAGGGATCTGAATTAATAATTAACAATTAAACAAAATGATCTTTCAAAGTGTAATTCTCCCATTCTAATCTAATTAGAAGGCTATCCAGAAAAATTTTTCCGCTTGAAAACCTAAGAGTCTGATTGTGGTTCAGTCATATCTTCTGTTAAATAATTATAGAAGGAGGTATATCACTTTTTGTTTCTGTTCCACACCACTTCTACATTTTTATGTGTATATTCATCAATCACTTGGATGAAGGGCCAGGTGCTCAGCAAATTCAGAGGACACAAAGCTGTGAGGAGTGGCTGATACCCCGGAATGCTGTGCAGCCCTTCAGAAGGACTTTGGCAGGTTGGAGAGATGGACAAAGAACCGTCTGGTATTCAGCAAAGGCAAGTGCAGGGTCCTGCACCTGGGGAGGAACAACCCCAGGCACCAGCACAGCCTGGGGCTGACTTGCTGGGGAGCAGCTCTGAGGAGAAGGATCTGGGGGTCCTGGTGGACAACAAGCTGTCCATGAGCCAGCAGCGTGTCCTGGTGGCCAAGAAGGCCAATGGGATCCTGGGGAACATTAGGAAGGGCATTGCCAGCAGGTCATGGAAGGTGATCCCATCCCTCTAGCCAGTCCTGATGAGTCCTCACCTGTGTCCAGTTCTGGGTTCTTCAGGACAAGAGATACATGGAGCTCCTGCAGTGGGTCCAGCAGAGGGGTGTGAAGATAAATAGGAGACTGGAGCATCTCTCTTATGAGGAAAGGCTGAGAGGGAGTAGGGCCCATTCAGCCTTGAGAAGAGATGACTGAGAAGGGACCTCATCAATGCTTGTATATGTATATGTATATGTATATGTATATGTATATGTATATGTATATGTATATGTATATGTAGGGGAGGTACCAAGATGATATGAAGGGGGGGTTCCAAGCCAGGCTTTTCCCAGAGATTCTGAGCAATAGAACACAAAACGATGCACAGAAATTCCACCTGGACATAAGGAAGATCTTCTTTACTGTGCAGGTGACTGCGCACAGGAACAGACTGCCCTGAGAGGGTGTGGAGTCTCCCTCACTGGAGATACTCAAGAACAATCTGGACACAATCCTGTGCTATGTGCTCTAGGATGACCCAGCTGGAGCAGAGAGGTTAGACCAGATGATCCACTGTGGTCCCTTCCAACCTGACTCATTCTGTGATTCTGGTAGTTGAGCACTCTTTTGTTATAAGTTACATATTCGATGTAGACATGTCCTTTAAATGCTTCTATTTTTCACTTAACAATTAAGTCAATTTCCTATTCTAAGTCTGAAAAGAGGTACATCCAAAGAAAAATGTTTAGATGGCTCTCAAAAGCAATTATTTTACTCACATATGCAAATAATATCTAGTAGGTACTGGAAACTAGGCGATTGAGAAGAAATAACAACTTTGACATAGCTGTAGAGGCATTCAGTCACTGCGTGGGTTAGAATGACACGTGATGTTGTGGCTACCACAAAGCATAAATTCTGAAGATTTTTTCCCACATATTCTTTCCAGGTTTTACTGGTGGTATCCACATGGCATGTTAATTCTTAAAACCAAACTTGAAGTGCAACTTTCTTTAAAACTGTGCAGTTAAAAAAAGACTTGTATAAAAGCTAAAGGAATATGATTTCTGCATCTTATCAAATTGGCATTTGACATATCATGCCATCTCAAGAATTAGCTGAAAGCCTCAAGTAGCTGAGAATTTTAAAAGACCTCATATATAAGAAGCCAAAAGATACCAAAGAGAAACACAGAAAACACCGATGGTAAAAACATTCCTATGATCACAGGATATATGCTATCACTATATGGGGTTTTTTCAGATTCTAACCAGTCTAAGCTCTTCAAATAAATTCTTGTCACATGCCTTGTTTGCATGATAAAATGGCTGCATAAATTAAATAATTTTGTGTATCTCTGGAATAACATGTATAAAACATGTATCATGTATAAAACACATATAACAAATATCTCAAATGCATGGTGCCAGACTCCTTCCAGTGGTGCCCAGGAACTGGACAAGGAGTAATAGCCAAAACATAAAACACAAGTTCCACTCAAGATGAGGAAAAACTTCTTTGCATTGAAGGTGGCAGAGCATTGGAGCAGGTTGCCCAGGAAGGTCATGGAGTCACCCTCTCTTGAAACATTCAAAACCCAGGTAGACATGTTCCTATGTCACCTGCTCCAGGGGCCTCTGCCAAGGCAGGGTTTTGAATCAGATGATATTCAGACGTCCCTTCCAACCCTAGTAATTCTGTGATTCCGTGAATATGTAGATGTATGACATAGGAGTTAGAGTGAAAATACTGTATTGGAAGATTAAGGGGTTTGTGATATATGTGATAAATTCACAGGAAGGTCACCTATACAATACAAAATATTATTTACAGGAATTTGAGAACTATTGATATTTATTGATCGGAGAAGCTCTTTCTTCAAGGAGGGGAGGGAGGGAGGGAG
>VWYN01000402.1:22894-40741 GCA_013400075.1 Hippolais icterina
GTGTATTTTTAAATTATTATTATTGTTCAGATCTTATACATTTGCTTTTGAATTCTAAAATTCATCTATACTAGAAGTGTAGGGGCTTTTTCACAGCACTTACACATCAATATAAATGAGAGCATAGTTGCCCAGTGGTTATCTAAAATAACTGTTTACTTCCAACTCCTTTTTTTCTTGATCAGCAGATTGCTAGCTTTCACTTCAGTCCACACTGGAACTTTTAACAGTTCCATTAGCTAATGAGTGGAAAAGCATGTCATCCATAACTCTGTACTGGTCAACCCATGTACATAAAAAAGGAAACCTCTTGATAAAAGAAGGTGCCTAGTCTTTTTAGAGTCATCACAATGTACTAAAAATGCTGTCTTTTGATGGAAGGCCTGAAATATCTCCAGACCAAACACTACTCAGATTTTATCAGTGTCATAACAACATACTCTTTAAAACTATATGCTGATACTTTAAATATAGCAAGTGATTCTGACTGCTCTATGCCTGTTTTATATAGATCATGCTTGAGTGAAAGAGGACTTAAAGCATATGAATATTGACAACAGAATCAATGTTTAAATGATAATACTTTGAATTATATTAAAGACAAAATAAAAAACAGCCAAAAAAAATTCACCTTTTAACCACTTCTCTTTCATAAAGAAAGGTAGAAAAAGGTAACAGAGGAGAAAATATTTTCAAAGCCAAATATTTAAAAATATGAAACAGAGTAGGAAGGTTGTGAGTTAAGTCTCAGAAGGACAGATTTAACTGGAATCCGAAATCAAAGGGTATACAATGAGTCTTCAGTTCTAAATTTAAAGCCCCTGGTAATGCACATTAAATAAAATGTAATGCCACTTATGAATACCATACACAGAAACATGGTACATCAGAATAGAGATGATACAGGAAAAAAATTATATTGATTATTAACTCATATTAAAAAGGTGATAAATTAAAATGTATTCTTATTTTAAACTCACTCACTTGTGACCAATCTCATGTGCAATGGTAAAAGCTGAACCTAGGCCAATGTCTTCATTAATGCTGCAGCTCCTTTCAGGCTCACACATTCCAGCCACAGAGGCCAAGCCTGAATAAACAGAAGGAGACACAAAGGGTCATGCCAAGGTGTTTCAGTCTTAAAAGCCCTAGTTATAAATGCCTGGATTCTTTTTAATAACTTCTATGCACAGAAGGAGCAGTTGGCAAAAGGTTAACTTTCTAGTCATTTGCAAAATCACTGGGGGGAATTTCACTTTGCCGGCTAGACATTAATATTTTTTGAACTGCAGTCAGTGCTGGAAAATGTCTAGACTAGGGGTTAGATTTATAAATTTTACTTCTGGTAACTTGGGACCACCTAGTAACTTGAGCCAGGAGAGGGAATTCAAGAAAGCATTTCTATTTTAACATTCTTGTGCCTGAAGAAAGCAAAATGTATCCACATTATTTTTCTAAAGAAATCTGTTTAAGTTTAGTGGGTTCATAAAAGCATACAAGCAACTTTTTTAGCTATGAAAAACCTCACATGGTACGTTAAAAAAATTAAAAAAACAAAACTGAATGCATCAGTGAAGAGCGAGGAGACATGTTAATAACAAGCACGCATTTAACCATGGAAGTCTTTTCCATTTATCACCCATCATCTTCTGGCATTAAAACCTTATTGTGTTACAAGGGCTTTTCAAAACTTTCTTCACAGAGAGAACGTCACTGGCATTTACCAACTATGGCTCTTCTGTATCTCACACATTTTTCAGCAACAGATTATTACAGAACATACTGCAGCCATAACAGTGCCATTAGAGAAAGCTTTAAACATCAGGTTTATTTAATATATTTCTCCCCTAGAATTTCTTATCTGAAAGAAGCAGCAAATCTTTCTTTAAGGAAGTTACCTGCTCAGTTAATTACATTACCAAAAAAACCCAGAAAAACAAGCAAAAAAATGCACCCCAAATTAAAAACCCCCAAAATAACAACAACAAAAAATTGAAAAAGCTTAACTTTGGTTGAGAGATGAGGGGAACAGAAAAGGAGTGGGGAAGAGAGAGAGCAAACTATTTATATGAGCAGGGACTTAAAATTATTCTATTTGGACTAAGAGAAAGGGAGTCATAATATGACAAGTGCTTCCTGCTGTGTCCACATTAGTAATTAATTTGAAGCCACAGAGGTGGATCAGCACACTGAAGGACTGATGTTGAGGCTCTTCGTGCATCTTTGCACGCTGGTTTGGCCATTCTGGACAAGTTTAATCCTGTAGGCTGAACATCACTACACATGTGACTCAAAAGGGAAAAAATATCGCAGGGGTATTGTGAGAACACACCCCATGGGCGATCTCAGGTCTCCTGTAGGCACATACAGAGCATTTGGCGGGTATGTGTTCCATGTTTTCTCCCAAACAAATCTAGTTTGGACACAGTAAAACTACTCTGATAGCCAAACTGACATGGGCAAAAGCTGACCGTGTGTGTTTGGAGAGTTTGCAGCGTGGAACCTGCAAAAAATGCAATCATTACAGTTCACACATGCTGTTCTAATTGAAGAAATTCTGAAGACAACATGGCAATACATATATATACAACTATCATGTTCCCCTGAGAAGTCCACCATGTTTGAATGATAAAGTCATCTCCATCTTCAGGTCTTATAACTGAGGACTTGCTTCAGCAAATTAGAAGAGCAGAGTAATATAATTCCATACCATACTTGCAGAAAGTGACAGAGATCAAGCTAAGAACTCAATCAGTGACTCAGACTTTAAAAGGACTTGACCTTCACTGGAGTCACAGACACACTGCAAACACTTCTGAGGTCTATCTTTTCTAAGAGGTCCTATGGAAGGTTCCCTGCTTCAGGTGTCTGAAATAGGATACAGATGTTTATGCCACATGAAATGTTTTACTTCTGTCTCTTCCTAGAATACCAATTATTCAGGTTTCTTTTGACCTTCTGAGACCTGTGACTTTTCTTCACAGACCCCTTGTATATATGATTAACTTTAATTACTGGATGTCAGTGTGACTTAAGCATATCAAATGCCTTGCAAAAGAGGACTACAGGGCCTTGTCTCTTCTTCAATTCAATGCCTGTAATGCAGAAAAATTATTATGGTTTTGTTGCCAAGACCCCTATAACAGTAAGTTGAAACTGATACCATATGTGACTCTTATTTTTAATTTTTTTTAATTAGACTTTTTGTTTAATAAAATAGTTGCCAAATCTATCCTCTGTTACACTGGATTCAAGTGAAGCAGTATTTGCCTTTATGCCAAAATCTGAAAGAGTAAGAACTAGTACACAAATGATCTGTGTTAAAAGTATCGCATAAAAATATTAAATAGCTCATGCATGAATGTATTCTGTTTCAACATTTCTATTTTTAACGCTTGCAAAGCCACTTTTAAGACTTAATCTCTTCAGTTTCATCACCTCCAATGTCAAATAAAATCAATTACGTTTAGAAATTCATCAGCATGAATTTGCCTTTTACTAAAGCAAACTTTACGTTTTGTTTATATTTATAGCAGGCAAAATTCTGGTACCTTTCTGGTACCCTGCTGCCAGAAGCATTGTACTGACTTGAGAGAGACTTACAGAAAAACTTAACATGGGTTAAGGCTATCAAGTGTACAATAACATAGGGAAAGACACAGCAAATACAGTAACGAACTCTGACTGAGAAAAGTATTACTAATATGAATTAGCTGAATTAGAATTTTGTCTTTAATCACCTGCAAGAAAATCGGCTTACGAAAGGATGCAAACTGAAAAAAATACCTAGACAGGTATTATATTAGTCTTTGAATAATGTTTCCTTTACATGTTAAAGCAACCATTGGAGGCAACAACAAGTTATAGGTCATCTACAGTTATTTATTGTAATAAATAACTTATGGTAACATATTTAGGTATAGAGAGAACAACAGCTCTCCATCCTCAATCTAAGGTTGCCATATGAACTTCTCCATTGTCAAAGCACTGTCTTAAGTGCTTCAATATTTTTGTATTTTCTTCAGTGTTTTTGGTTTCAATATTATTGTATTTTCTATCACTGTGGGGTTTTTTTCTAACTCTGGGAAAGGAAAAAAAAAGAAGCTGTACTCGCTGTGTACAACACAGAAAAAGTGTAAACCTCAAAGTCCATTTCTTTTGTAAGGTTTATGGGGGCAGTTTTATAACCTTCCTGAGGATTTTTACTTCTGTTTTTTTAACTAGATTATGGACACTGGTAAATGGAAATAAACATCAAGTTCTCTTCTGTAAGAAGTAAAATTGAGTCATCTACTAGGTTTTATCAGAACTACAGCTGTCACAGATGAAATACACAGCACCAGCTCACGTAATTCAAACTTCCAGCAAGGTATCAAAGAAAAAATCCACCTATATTATCTTTTATTCTTCATGTTTATAAAACTGCAAAATTCTGAAAGTACGAACTTAAAAAGATCTGATCGATAGGTAAGTATAATGCAAGCTGAAATTTCTCTTTATAATCTTACCCAGTGTTCCACAAGGCTTGTTTTTGTAAGTGCAGATATCATATCTGTTAAAAAATAAAAAAAGTAGATAAAGTGTGTCAGTGAATCACGTTTGTAAGATACTTTGCATATTTATCACATATCTGTATCATAGTTCAAGTTGTCAGACCGCAATCAGTTTAATTATGTGCAGCCAGCTGGTGTCGGCATTTTCTACACTCTGGTGTAAACCACAAGCTGCAGTACACTCACAGCCGCTGGCCTCAGGCCAGTGGGACACCTGCCAGTAAGAAAAAAATGGTTAAAGTGGATCTTTGTAATCACCAGCTCCATAAAGCAGTCTACCATTCAGTTATGAAGTTACAGTAGCATGGCTATAGACTGCTACTGATTCTTAAACCCTAAGTTTTACATATTCAACACATATGGAATGCCTCCTATGGTCTCACACTTATCAATTAAATGATATTAAGTGTAACTTACACTACTTTGACTTTGATTCTAATTAAAAAACTGAACTCTTAATTATTACACCATTTTTAAAAAACAACTTATGAACTGTCATTATGGTGCCCTTCTCATTATCCTTCCATAATTACAGTGTATCTTAAGAATATGTGCAAACAAACTAAAATGAAAAGCATTTCTGCAAAAAGCTAAAAAATTTCTTTAAAGGAAAATTTTTGTCATTGTAGATACAATCTTTCAAATACAGAAGCTAATGAGTTTTTGTGTAGTTAATATGTAAATTTCTGGAGCTACCAATGAAATTAAAACATTTTCTGTGGCATAGCTTTTAAAATAGCAGTGGTCATGCAACAGTCAATTCATTAATTACACCCTCATATTTTGATTATGCAATCCTATAATATGGATGGTGATAAAAGATCACTCCTACAATGCTACTGATTTTCAATGATTTATACTGATTTCCTTGATTTCTGAAGCATACAACATTTAAGAATAATTTCTACTCTTTAGAAGGGCAAGTGAGAAAAAAAAAATTAAAAGATACCATCTTTATGCTTTAATTTTAAACCCAAATAATTACTAATTTCAGGCCACCAGACATTTTCTGTTAAAAATACTCTAAGGACTGTTATCACATAGAGTCTGATCGCAAGATATATACCTTTCACTGCAAAAAGAGTTATGGTCTGTCTGCAAGCCAAATCCATGGACAAAATAACAAAGCTTAAAATTTGGAACAAATCCAGTAAACTCTCTATGCATGCAGACTGCTGTGACCACATGGAATTCCTTTGATTTTTAAAGGGTACTGAGTGTGGAGCAGTTTGTGGATTAAGCTATAATTCTGAACTTAAATGTTCACGTGTAGTAACTTCGTCAAGGTGGTTCAAATGTACACTGATTTCCCATTTGCTGTCTGGAGGAGGGGAAGGTAACCAAGTCAGCATTCTTACAGAAAACAATCTTATAAAAAAGCATTCTTGTTTCTCTTGATATATAATCACTGAAATGTTCCTAAGCTTCAAGATGACACAGATTCAGAGCAAAAGAAGGATTTTTACTGAACATTTCCTGCCTTTTACATAATTAAGGAACCAAACTTCTTATTTCTGTGTTCAGGACAGTGTCTGAACCTAATCCAACTGAAGTTCAACCAAAATTTGTTCCTCAGAGAAGGCAGATGGCTCAGTCTTATTTAGTGAGAAAACCCTAACTAAACTCTTTAGAATAGTTGAGAACTGAATGGATAAAAGTCTCTGAAATACACAAGTCTTCTACTTTTTAATGCCCAATGGCAATATGGAAAAACAATTAAAGATGAACATCCTTAGATAAAATGGATGTTTGAGAAAAAAGCCAGTTCCACTCAACTCAAGTAAAATGTTGTCACTGAGTTCAGTAGAGCTGAAAACTTGCCTTATGGCCTGAATCATCTTACTGTCCTACAGTATGAATCTGAGGTTGCTCCTCACCTAAGGTTCAGTTTCACAAAGAACTGTGACAGGAGAGAATTATATTAATTAAGTCCCTTGTTTCTGTCATATTTTTGAAAAACAAAGACCATGGTATTCTTCAGTTTCTGCTGGGGAGTGTTCTTCATTATGCATAAGCTAGCAGTTTTAGAATAATATGATGATAATAAAACTTAGATAATAAAACTAAGGAAAAGATAACTTTATTTTCCAATACACCAATTATTTTTGCAAGAACATACCCGGGTAGTAACATGTTCTAAATATGCAATCACTAAATATTCAAATTTATAAACAATGATTAATTTCTTGTAAGGATATTCATACACTCTCCTAGGCCCCAGTTTAGCAGGAAAAAGTTTTTTTGACTTTTAAAAAAGATTTCAGTGTCCAGTGACTTACTTTATCTACATCATCTTCCAGCTCCATTTTTTCATCTTATTGCTTTCATATGAATGGTTTCTGCTAGTGATTTGTCTGAAAGCTCANTGCAGAAGACTATAGACATAATACTTGACAGGTGGTAATTTTAAGCCAAGAATCCCCTGAAAATACACATCATCATGACTGCTCAAAAGATTACATCGGTCTAACTGCTTTCAGGAAAAAAAAAAAAAAAAAAAGCAACCCAAAAAAAAAAAAAAAAAAAGCAACCCAAAAAAAAAAAAAAAAAAAGCAACCCAAAAAAAAAAAAAAAAAAAGCAACCCAAAAAAAAAAAAAAAAAAAGAAGGCGACCCAAAAAGAAAGAAAACAAAACAAAATGTGCACACTCAAAAAAAAGCAGCACAAAGGTACAGTTTGATCACCAGGAGCCTAGTAAATACTTCAGGAGCTAAAGAGACCAAAGAGGTAGTTTCTCAAGCCAACAGTTATTAACCATTTAAGATTATGGCAATGGTCACAATTATGACAACTGCAAAAATGTTGGCTCAGTTCACTGACAGAAGGTGTAAGAACACTGTTACATAGGTAAATAACTTGGGATAAGATGGCAGCCAGATCATTTTCAGACAGCCAAGAAAAATCTGTGCCCAAGCCAAAAAAGAAGATCATATAACTCCTAATAAAGTGGGTGCAGTGCCCCTGAAATGTGACCACACTGGGGAAGTGGAACGGAAAAGAGGTAGGAGGGAAGATGGTTGATTACATGGCCATGCCTGCCCTGAAGAAATCAGAAGTCATTTCATGAGGCAGATAGGGAATTCCTGCGGGGCTGCTGAAGAGCTGCAGCAGACAGACAGGAAATGCCTGATGAATGTACATCTGTCACTGACGACTCTGACTGACACATCAGCCAGAAGGAAAGTGCATAGACAGACTGTTAAACAGGATGGTCGAGGACTGGAGCAGCAATACACTCCTGTCATGCCATGGATCAAACAGGAAGAGTTAGTGACACTTTAAACAGACAGGGACACTTTAAAAAGAAAAGAAGTCTAGTATTTTTTGGCAGGATATACAGGCACTATGCTAAAATATACTTACATGCTGTATTAAAAAATGGAAGGGATCACACTAGATACTGAAATTCTACTATCTGCATTATCAAGCTATTTTGAAACTCTTAACACAATTTTTTAAGAAATGTCCCTTGCACAGATTTGTACCATGAGAACAACTGGTCTCAAAGAACTCCCACAAAAAGTTGTGGAGATGGCCATGATTATTAACAGGCAAAACATACCAAACTAATAGGTTTTGGAGAAGCCAGATTAGTAGTGTGTAAACAAGATCTGTGCCAGTGGTACTCAGTGCAATAAAAAAGCCACTGACATGTTTATTTAATGTATTAGTGCAGATGTAAGCTACAGACTATCTCTTCTAGAAGTCTCTGTTATCTGTAACTCTAACCTGAACAAAAATCCATTTCCTCTGCAAATCTGATGACTGGCATGATCCTGATTATTTGAGTAGGACACTTAAGTCAAACAGATAAGAAAGACAAATTCTCTGTGAATATTGTAAGCACTGCTCAAACTTGTCAGGTAAATTATCTGCAGCTAAAGCCAATCCCAGGCACCTCAGGGGAATACAGCCATTTGTCTCCTGGTACATTGCAGAGAAAGAAGATTCTTCCTGATCCCTGCAAACTGTCAGTTTTCAGGCCTAATGCAAGCATTTGTGCAACTATGTAGCTCACACACAGTTCTGTGATAGCAAGGCATTCCCACATTAAAAATAAATAAATAAAAAATAAAGAGACATACTAATTCAGAGCTTTGATTGTAAGAAAGCATCACAATGATTCCATCATACCTCCACCCACCCTTAGCATTAAAATGTAAGTAATTAATTCCAGAAGCTAGAGAAGTTAAAAAATACTCCTTAAAAGCTATTCAATCTCATATCAAGAATTGTTTATAGCATAATTGGAGAAAAACTGCCCTACGTTATCCAGTTATCTACCCTTCCCTCCACAGCAATCATTTGTGTTTGTAAAGAACACAGAACAGCTTGTACTGATACCTTCCCTGATAAAAGTCCCTAGCTCTGTGGCTTAGGGCACTTCAGAGACAGAGACTGCATCTTACCATTTAATTGATTTTTCTTTTATTGTCTTCAGCCCTTCATTAATTCCTCTTTAGTCTAAAAAAAACCAAATTGTTTCAGTGTCTGTCTGGGAGATACGCCTTTATATGCAAAATTGAGTCCCACTGTTTCAGTAAAACTCTTTCCCTTTGAAACCACTTTTTAAATTTTCTTTTTAATCAGATTAATATATGTACTGATTACACTGTAGCCCTTCTGTCACCACCATGTGCACTCACAGGCTTTTTAAACTTTCTGAAGCACATGTAACAGTTCAAAAAGTTATTCTAACAGCGGCACTATCAGTAGTAGATACAGAGGCAAAATTAATTATTTCTCCTTACATGTTAATGTGTATTTATAAATTCAAGGATAACAATGCCCCTTCTACCCGTCTCATTACCCAAACCTACCCCATTAACTGAAAAGAGTCTCTATAAAACACTATTATTTCTAGCTGTATGTTACTGGAAGTGTTGTCCAGTGTGCCAGAAGGGACTACTTGCATCAAATTAACACAGAGATAGAAATTTACAGGATTGGAAACGTACATGAATACTAGTACTAGATACACTGTAAAGAATTTCATTAATCAACAAGAATAACCCACACAGTATCTTTTATTTAAGTACAGTAAGAGAGTGAAGCATGAAAACTCTTATTAGAAGAGCAAATTGTTCAAAATCAGTATGAAACACCAGCTATTTACTTATATATACATCAACATACTCCAAAATTACTCTGAAAGCTACCAATAAGCATGAGTTTAATGTTTAAGATAGATATTGACATAAATAACCAAGACTTTTGAAGGAATATTTCTTAATGGAAAAGAGTTTAGTAGACCAAAATACAGTCATGGTAAATCACTGAGGGAACACCTACCAAGATGGATGGAATTTAAATGTAAAAAAAAAAGTAAGAAAATTCAGGCTAGGCAAAACCAACAAATATGTATGACTGGACACGAAGCTCTGTGTAAGTTTCAGAGAGGTGAACACATACTTCATATATATAATACTAGATTTACCAGTTAATCTGCTTGAAAAGTTTTTCAGAAAATAAAAAAAAAGCCTAAGCACTGATTCTCTCCTAACTAAGAGTAAACAGAACTAAGTACTACAAATTATTAATATTTCATTTTTAGGGAATATTTCCGGACATATTATGTCTGAAAGCAAGGTTTTATTTTTCACTTTCAAACTAAATTATACTTTTATGACACTCCCTTTTTAATTATTATAGGTTTTAAAAACAAACTCTTTAAATAAGAACTATCCTTCTCACACACCCTTGGTCAACAAACCTAATAAGTTCATTAGAGTTACATATTTTTTACTTTTTATTCTTCATGCTATGCAACATGATTTATCTATGCACCCAGTCATAGAGGTCTCATTTTTGAATAAAGGTAAAAAACCAAGCAAAAAGGTACCTATTTTGAAAAATTAAATTAACCTAGTTCCAACACCTATGACTATAAACTGAACTGCTGCTAGATCAGACTAAAATCTCAGCTTTCTCTTAAATGGATCAAAACCTTCAAGCTATCTGACAACTCCAACTCCTATTTCTGAAGTATGGAAAATAAGAACAAAAAGAAAAAAACAATGACTAGCTGGTACTTTCACCCTATTTGGGGGGGTTTTTTGCATACATACACTTGGCTGTATTAAAAAAAGTGGTCATTTTGCAAGTACAGACAATGTCACTAATGCTACAAAAGTGGATGTCACTAATACTAGAGAATTGCAATAGAATTAGTAACTCCTAAGATAATTTGGTCATTCATTAGATTTGCACAGGTTACCAACAGTAATACTCTCTAATACATAGTATTTTTGATGTCTTTCTAAAAGCTTTTATTCAGCCCATCCTTTGCCTTACAGAAAGTGGTACACCACAACAGCATTCTACACGAAAATAAAGAACATGTCTTATTTGGTTCCTTCCTCAAAAACCTCAAACCTAAAAGAGCTATTAAAACCAAGGAAGGAAAAGAATAACATACATGTTACACACCACTCATCAGAAATAGCTTTTTCTATTATTAGTTTTCCATGTCTTTAATACTGCCATAGACAATCAAAGTCTGTCTCTACTGGACTTTGTTGTGATACTTAGTTTGGGTGGATAAATTCTGAGTTACAGGCAGAAAAACTATTGCTGCTGTAAGTTCTAGTTCTCCTGATTTATATACATCTTTTAAGTAACTGAATTGTAAATGAAACATTTCCATACTACTTTTTTTAAACTGCAAATGCAGTCAAAAAAGTAAAAATAAACACAGTTCTGAAAAAAAAAATTAAAGCTGTCATTTGTATTCATCAGTTTGGGCAATGTAACAATAGAATAGCAGTTGCAAGTTTATCACAATCAGTAGTATTATTAGTACCCTCAGGACACTCAGGATAACTCCTGATCCAAACAAAAAAATATTAGGCAAATGTGTCAGAAATGTAGAGCCACCTACCTGTATGACAATGGTGATTTCAGTAATATTCAGAGATAACTCAGAGATTCAGCATTTGCACTATCACCAGAGTGTAGGAAATACTTGATTTGTTGTATTCTGAACCTCAGAAATGTCTGTAACTTTTACTGCATTCTCAGTATCAAGCCAAAATTTAGATGGAGTTACACACACGTAGCTAGCTCAAACTGGGCTAGAGAATAAGCTACTCTATCTGTACATTCAGGATAAGTCCAGCAAATAACACATAAAGCTTTTTTCCAAAGGACATTGGCACTGAACAGCTAAAGCAGCTTGTAGGGCAATGTTTTTTTAGATTGTGCTAATGCAACCAAGTCTGGGGAAAAGGAAAGCTAGCAAAACTAATTACATAGGTGTGGTTGGGGGCATCCTGCCACACAGCAGAAAATAGGAAGCAACTAGTCTAGACCTCTGGCAGAAGGGAAACACAGCTAACAGCTATGATTACTAACCAAGTTTTAGCTCTGATCTACAGAAAGAAATTAGATAAGTTAGAGCAATAACATATTGCATATATATTTTTAAGGTTTTTTCTATGATTTCTTTCTATGATTTTACTGTGGGCATGTTTTTCTCCCAAATTTCTGAATACTGTAAACAATTAGTTTACCGTCTCTGAGAAGACCACATATCTTTATACACAAACTGTCCACTGTATTTACCCTTACTCACACTGCGTATGGTATAAAAGACTAAGCATTGGCTGTAAAGAATAGCAGTTCATTAGGATGATGGACCACACCTGGTACAGAAGAACCTAAGAACTGCAACATGGGCCAGACCACAGATTCCACTATCCCAATACCCTGCCTTCACAACGAACTAAGAGAAGGCCCAAGAAAGAATAACACCACTGCAAGCATAAAATGTCAATTATACCAGTACTCTCCCAACTATTTTTGGCTCAGAATTTTTGAGACAGATGTGCTTCTGTGTATTCAGTACTTTCAATGGATTTTTCGTCTGTGAACATGCCTAGCCAACCTTTCAACCTATACATATATCCAGCTTCCATAAAGTGACTTGCCAAGAAGTTTCAACATTAGCTAAACCTTGCATTAAAAAGGGCTGCCTCCCCTTCTCCTGATTTTGATTCTCTCTTCTTCTGGACAGCCTCAAGTTCTTGTCGTCAAAGATGCTATGAGTGATTTTTTTTCTTTATTTATGCCCTCCATACAATCTTGTAACTGGTTAGATCACTGTATTGTTGTCCCAGATATGACTTTTCCAAAAGTTGACTTCTCCAAGTAAGAGAGTCCTCAATTTAGTCATTCCTTGTAAAAAAGTCATGAATTTTCAGTCACACTTGAAAATCAGATCTTTTTTGATTGAACAGTCAGAAATAGGAACAAATTTTTCAGTCATCCTTGTTTCTCTTCTCCAAGTCTCCAAAAACCTTTTGAGATGAGAAGGCCAGAGTGATACAAACTATTCAAGATCTAGGTATACCATGCCCAGTTTAATCAACAGCATAGTAGGGTTCCTTGTTCTTTTCCCAATAATCTTTAATATATTTAATTTGCTGGATTAAAAATGTATACTTGACATGTAGTCCAAATGTTCTCAGAAAAAAAATTAGTATTATCCAATAACAGGAACAGTGGTTGTTTTTTGCAACTTCTGGTAGATATTTGTACAAAATTTCTGAGAAAAAGATTGAAACTCTAACAGATATACTGTCACAACTTATTTTTCCTGAAAATAATGAGAACAGTATATCCTGTGCTTGGGCTCAATTAAAGAATCATGAAGTTATATTTACACAAGGAGCTAAATTTCAGAAGCTGAATGCAGTAATTTGATCTGATTGCTTAAAGAACAATACAAAGCCAACTGAGGGCTGGACACCTGTGGTAGTTTTCTAGATGACATGCAAAATACAGCTAACAAAGTTTGAAGCTAGCATATCCTGTGCTCTGCTTGTGAACTGAAAAGAAATACATAGAGTGACAGAAAGAAATGGCAGCAGAAGCAAAAACTTTTCTAACAAAGAGGATTAGTTTAAAAGAAATACACAAATTTACAAGAAGAAAAATATGTCTGAGATCTTGTCCAACTTTGTTAGAGCACATCAACCTGTCATATTAAGACGAGAAGGAAGTTAATTTGATTTTCTGTGTTTTTACAAAGGGGCTGGCAAATGGAATGCATGCACTTTACATGGATCTTTGAAGTGTGTCTGTATGAAAAGCAGAACCCATACAATTCAGAGCTGCATGCAAATCTTTGTTTCATTTTCTTTTCCAAGTAACACAAGTCAGGAAGAAATACTAGCTCTATTGAAGACAAAAAAAATTTGTGCAGTAAATATTATCATTTTCTGTCTAACTTATTCTTTACAAATCATTTGAATGACAACAGCAACTAAATGTTGTGAATGAACGGCTGAATAGCTTGAAAACATTAACTGACTTTACAGCAGTGACTCCTCATAAACCACATTACTCTTTTTGTATACAAGTTAGGATTAGTCAACTGTATCTATCTAGGTTGTCTGCAGGCATACATCCTTGCTTCTCCTCACCTTAAGAATGCAAGAGTGAAGCTGGTGCAATTTATTTTATTACTCCTGAACAAAAAAAAAAAAAAAAATAGAATCATAGAACTAGCTAGGAAAGAAAATGGGCTTCAGCAACTGTGATCTATCTTGCAAAGGGATGCACATGTCAGGACTCCCTTCTCTGTACACGAATTCTTCAACCTAAGCTACTAAATCCATATTAAAACTACATGATTGTCAAAATAAATTTTTCAGTGATTCCTTAGGTTTAAACCTTCCATACATTATTCAAGGCTTCACTTTGTAAAATAGACTTTCAAAGCTAACCTATCTTGAAGTGTGAAAATAAATTAATAAATTCCTCTTCATAACATTTATTAAGCCCACCAAGTATTTAGTCATATTTGTCTTTCCTGAACACACCTGAAGTTGTATTTCCAGAACTAGTTTGGTTCCCCCTACAGATGTTATGAAAGAAAAGTTCCATTTTTTTTAAATTGACAGTCTACTCTTTCATATTAAAATTGACCTGAATTTCTGTTTCATTTTTTACCACATACTGCATATTACCATGAGACTATTAAAATAATTATTCCCACAAGTTTTATAAAATTTTAAATGCTGAACAGAAATTTTGGCTGGCTCTAAGGAGAACCTTTATCCCCATGAGGGCAGTCAAGTAGTAAAGTGGTCTGCCCAAAAAGGTTTTGCAAGATTTGACTGGGTAAAGTCTTGTGAAATGTAGTTTGATCTCACAGCTCACCCTGCTTAGGGGACAATTGGACCGAAGACCGCCAGAGGTCCCTTTCCGACAGAATACAACAGATTCTAAGTAGGTGTTATCTAAAAATCTTCACATTATTTAATTAATAATCATGAAACAATAAATATTACATTCTAATACAACTCTTCAGAATATTCACTGGAAAGTAAATTACATGTAAATTACATTACTCAAAATGGAATAAGCATTAGAACTACAGTTATTGTATAACTATTATAACTATTATAGTTATTGTATAACTATTAAAATTTTTATCAGTACAGAAAACTGGGGTAAGAGGCTCCCTGTCCATTCCGCTCTGATTTGGAACAATTCTACATCTTCCTAACAACTACACATGAAACCTCTTGAACATCATTCCCCAATTAGTTGACTGTGAAGTTTTAAACACCTGACATTGTTCTGTAAAGCACGTTCTCTTCTACAATGCCAACACAACACTAATTGTAGGAAATCTAGAAAGTTCAAGCTGAAAGAAAAATAAGCATGCCTTATTTCTTTTTGCCTCAGTAAATTTTAGAAATTAATGTACTTAAATCATTATAAATAATGCCAGGTAAATAACATAAGATCTACAAACAAGAAAAATTCACATCCAAGAAAGTATTTCTTTCAATTGTGGCTGAAAAAATGGGGAGAATTTCACTGTATTAAGGTCATAAAATTATTATTTTTTAACTTTTACTTTCATTTCTGTAAAGTTATTGAACTAAAACACTTCTCCTCAAATTTACAGAAAAGGAAGGATCAATTTGGAAGTTTAATAAAGTACAGATACTTTAAAAGATGTTGGATAACACGTAGGAATTACCACTATTTGATTTTCTTTTTGGTTTATTAACGGTAATTTCTGTTTTATAAAGTAGTCTGGTTCTCATTTGTTCAGTTTGTGTTTCTATTATTGTCAAGCATAGCTTTATTCAAAAAAACCAGGCTATTTACAAATGTAAATAATCAACTTCCCACTTTTGCTTGGAAGAACCTGGAAAAAATAAGTGGTGTTCCTCAGGACTGTGCTGGGGCCAGTCATATTTAACATCTTTATCAATTATGTGTATAGGCCTCTACAAGTTCATAGATGACATTAGTCTGGGTGGGAGTGCTGACCTGCTGGAGGGCAGGAAGGCTCTGCAGAGGGATCTGGGCAGGCTGGATCGTGGGCTGAGGCCCATGGGGTGAGGTTCAACAAGGCCCAGAGCTGGGTCCTGCCCTTGGGTCACAACAGCCCCAGGCAGTGCCACAGGCTGGGGCAGAGTGGCTGGAAAGGCCCTGAGGGTGCTGGTGACAGCAGCTGAACATGAGGCAGCAGTGCCCAGGTGGCCAAGAAGGCCAATGGCATCCTGGCCTGGATCAGCAATGGTGTGGCCAGCAGGAGCAGGGCAGGGATTGTCCCCCTGTGCTGGGCACTGGTGAGGCCACAGCTCGAGTGCTGTGCCCAGTTCTGGGCCCTCAGTGCAGGAAAGACCCTGAGGGGCTGGAGGGACTGCAGAGAAGGGCAATGGAGTTGGAAAGGGTCTGGAGCAGCTGAGGGAGATGGGTGTATCCTGGAGAAAAGGAGGCTCAGAGGAGACCTTATCACTCTCTAAACCTGCCTGAAAGGAGGCTGTAGCCAGGTGAGGGTCAGTTTCTTCTTCCAGGCAACAAGATGATGGGGAAATGGCCTTGAGTTGTGCCAGGGGAGGTTTGGATTACATATTAGGAAACATTTTTTTACAGAAAGAGTTGTAAAGCATTGGAACAGGCTGCTCAGAGAAGTGGTGGAATCACCATCTCTGGAAGCGTTCAAGAAATATATGAATATTGCACAAATATGATTTGGTGGTAGTGATGCTGCATTGACAGTTGGACTTGATAATCTTCAATGTCTTTTCAAACCTTGATGATTCTATTATTCTATTATCCTCTAACTTGTAAAAGCCTAAAGCAAAAAATCTGAATTAAAATGTTATTTTTGTTAGTCAAATTTTTTTATAAAATTAAGATGCATTAATATGTTTAGGGTCTTGACCTACTTAAGAAAATGTGCAGGAAGAGTTCCCTTCCAGTAATGCAGGGAGAGATGGCAAATTCAGCAGTGCACCAGACCAAAGAACCACGTGTTTCAGTGAAGTTACTACCTCTAGCACAGCACCATACTATTTAGAATGCCACTTTAAGGATGGGACACATCTAGGAGAGCAAAGTTTTTTGGACTGCCAAACAATCTGCTTAATTGACTCAAGACATAACCAAAAACAGAATTGCAAAACATCACAATTCTCCTGATCAAGTGCATATCATACTATTGTTATTGTTTTATGCTTGGTTTTTTTAACCACTAAATAATTAACTATCATAACCAAAACGTGACTAAAATGGAATAACTTCAAAACCAGTCTTGGTCAAAGACCTATAAACAGTTCCATGGCCTAACAGATTGCATTTCACACATCTGAAAAATTCCTTGGTTTTGCTAGTATTTGAAGTACAATTTCTTGTTCTTCACTGATTCCAAACACACTGTTCAGAATTGCGTAACATATTTCACTCTGCTTTGGCAGGTGGTTGAAAGAGCTCATAGGGTAGAAATTTCTTCTGAAAGAATCTGGACAATGAACATTTGTCAGCATTACTTATGACCTTGCAATTTCTAAGCAGGACTAACTGTCCTAAAATAACAATATAAGCAAATACTTTTCATTACAGCTAAATTAATGTGCAAGCTAAGGAACTGCTTGTACCTCTTCCTGCCTATTTATCCAATCACTTAGCACTCCCTTTTTCAAGCTGCTAAGAGTAATAAATGAGAGATTTACATGGGTCTGGCTGAAGTAGTGTGAAGGCAATCCAAATGCAACCACAGTGCTATCCAAAGAGACATCTTAAAAGGTCTGAAAAAGAATCACATACATTTGGAAGCTGAATGTTATCAGCTCCCAAAAATACAAGTTCTACAGTTTTCAGAACACAACCTGAACAAAATGTTCAGAAATAACAAAAATATTAACTTTAGTAATTTACACCTGATGTCTTAACATAGTATTACAAATACCTACAGCAGCTATTTGATTCAAACAGCTTTTCTATCTAGTCAGTTACAAAACCTTTAAAAGAAGGTTTTGTAACTGAC
>VWYN01000402.1:40800-60527 GCA_013400075.1 Hippolais icterina
CTCTCAGCTTATAGACAGTGAGACAGTCAGCTTTGTGGACTACGCAAACTTCTGTTATCTTCTTGGTACTTTCTACTAAGTTGCTTATATGTCTAACTGTTACAGACTCTTATATTTCCCTGGCATGAGCATTACTCTGTGTAGATCAGAAGTCTTCCTAGAAAAGTCATGTTGGTCAGCATATACTTAAAACTCCAAAACATGTAAAACTGCAAGTTGTTTAGGAACTATGTCTCAGCTTCAGAAAGAATCCAAACAAACACATGAAAAAGTATTTTAGATAAATCATCTGAATATTCTTCCTTCTCCATTAGACTGACCAGGATTTGACACTCTACTTAGTCTTACACTGAGTCTAAAGCCACTACTAAAAGTTCCAAAATTTCATCATTTGTGAGTAACTAGTAAGGTTACACAAATTCCAGACTACCAAAATTACATCTCATTGCTAAGATATGCTACTGACAACATTTTCAATTTTTTAAAACAACAGAAGATCAGAAATGATCTCACTCTTTTGAGAACCACTTTTTTGCTGGGGGCAGGGGGGTTGGGCAGCAGGGATCAGAATTAAAAATAGAGAAAAATTAAATAAGTATTTGATACAAGTATTTGACTTGAAACAATACAATATTTAATCATTTTTTGCTTCTATATATTTAAGGAATTTTTCATTAAATCTCTTATTCCCAAGAACTAATAATAACTTGTTTTTACAAGGGAAAAACATCTCTCCATTTACTCACAGACCTGTTTTAGTACCTGTAATGCCAGAGCAAGTGTTTTCACAGCATCCCTCCAAAACTGATACAAGACTCAAAGATCATTAGTAGATTCATACAGTTTGAGTGCTAAAAACAATGTCAGTCACTGCAGCAACTACTGTGATATGGACATACATCTTCTTCTACTTGGAGAAATACTAATTATAATAATTAACTAAACAGAGAATTGTCCAGAATGACAGCTATGTTCTGAGAGATAAAAAAAAAGCTTTCAATTCCAAATTATGAAAGTCACAATGATTGCTCATTAAAAAAAAAAAAATAAATAAAGTGCGCATGTGTAGAAACATCTTTTTTCTGCAGTACCCAGGACAAGCAGTATCCAGGACCCAAGTGTATCTTGCCAGCAAACTGTAATATCAAATATCACATGCACAAAAACTCAGACTGCAGACTAACAGTAAACTGTCAAACTCTGAAAACTCATGAAGGTACTGATTCAAAATTATTGTGGACTTAAGCTGTGGGGATATATTCAGGATAATCTGTTTGGCCAAGAAGGGCTTGGGCAGAAAACCCAGGTAATTAGTTATTTCAAGTCATGTGCAGATTTCTTTGGCAGGGGACAGGCAGGCAGGAATCTAGAAACTTAGAATACAGAAATGTAATAATGTCTAAAAGTCTAAACTTAATCTAAAATTCTAGAGAAAGAATGATGGTCTACCATCCAATCTGGAGAAAACAGAAGTTGTGACTGGTAGTGCATTAAAAGAGCATTAAAGCAGGAAAGGGCACAAAATAATGATCCTGCTTTCAAAATTATCACAGAAAGAAATTTGATTCTGGGAGAATCTACTCCTCAGTGCTTGTCACCATATAGCAGATCACCAATCCCACAGGCAGATAACTGATGGCTTTTACTAAACCAGCCTTAGATTGCTGGTTGAGAATGTGTCATAGGTATCAGGAACAAAACATCACAAAACATCAGAGGAGGACACCTCAGTTGTAATTTCTGTTTGAGAGGCTGAAGAGGAGGATTTATCTTTTCATTCTACCAGATTTCAAAGAGAAAGAAAGACTCCAATTAAAGAGTAAAATTAAATCCATGAGGAACAGCAGAAAATGCATCTTAACCATAATTATAAAATAAGCATATAGCATTCTTTTCTGCTTTGTGGAAACTCTCACTGGACACTATAAAAAGCTTGAGATTGTGTTTCCTGATTTAACTGTCCTCTCAAAAAAAATCACAAACCCCCCAAAAACCAAAAACAAACAAAAAAAACACAAAAAACAAAAAAAAAAAACCACAAAAAAAAAAAAAAAACCACCAAAAAAAAAACCCAAACAAGAAACACAAACCAGAAAGCAAAAAACCCCCAAAACCCAAAAATCTTTGGATGCATCCAATAATGCTACTTCAAATCTGTATCATAAAACAGAATGAGCAGCACTGAAATATGGGCATATTTCTAAATTTGGTTCTTATTTCCATCTGTAACTTGCTAAAGTCTCTTACCATGGAAAGTAGAGGAAAAAGTATGAAGAAGGTGTGGATATTGTTTTTCAATGACCAGGCTGCACAAAACCAGAAGAATCCAGACTACCCTAATCTGCTACATAAAAGAAAAAGCACATGGTGTAGAAGTCTGTGGATGGTATAAAAGTGCAGTGTCTTTGGCATAAGTATTAAGAATAATGAAGAGATAGTGAAGCCCAGTTTTTCTTGTTGCCATGGGTTTAGGGGACGCAGACATCTGCGGCATGGCATGGACAAAGATACTAACAGTCAAAATTGTAAGACTGTAACTTTATATGACCCAACCACACTGGCAGTAAAATTCATTTTTCAAGTGAATTTCAGTAACATACATGTGAAAAGCATGTATTTAAATACTGTACCTAATATTTAAAAGGGTTTACAAGTTATTTATTTATGCCTGCAGTGGCACAATCAGACATTTCAGCAGATAAGAACCCATGGTAAGAAATGCTGTTTGGATACAATGAGTGCAGAGTATCAACAGAACTGAATGTCTAAGTTTCACACACAGAATTTTCACCTTGGCATGAGCATGACTCTATCAAAATCATAAAACTTGGCTGACTAAAGATTTCACAATCAGGCTCTGTTAGGTGCAGGCTGAGGAGTAAATGTGGAGGAGGGTATCTATGGTGGGGGGGAGCATAACAAGTTTTTTAATAGTAACACACACAGAAGTTCATAGAAAAAGATGTTATCAAGCAGCCATAGCAAAAACTGAGACAAGCAAGCAAGAAACAGTTAAACAGACATTATGTCTGAATATGACAATTGACACTCATGGTCTAATGAACAGTGGGGGTCAGGATCAATTCCATAATGTATCTAAAAAAAAGGAAACCTTAAATACAGATGACCTAGGCACCTTGGTGACTCAGAGGGAAGAGTGCCATCTACTGAGGCAATAACTTAATTATAATGCAACCAGCAAATCCTGCTTTTGTTGTGAAACAGAAAAGGAGTTTTAAAAGCCGTATTTAAATGCCTTCTCTCTCCTACTGAAAATCTATGTTTTTAATTCTGAAATATCACCACAATTTATATGAGGATGGTTCTGTGTTCTTATTAGGCTAGTGTTTTAGCTGAATTAATATTTATACTTAAAATATGTCTGAATAGCATCTAAGGCCTCTATTTTTAAATAACCTAGGAGCTTTCATTTCCAAGTAAAAGATGTTATTTTCTGAATAATCTGCCTCTTTAAAAACCCTCATATTTGCACACAGAAACAAGAAGATAATCAAAGTGACACCTGAAAAAGGCCTTTATGCCTTTTTCTTTTCCTTCATATAAGATTCCGGTGTTGAGTATAACTATGTTGAAGGACAAAATAATTAAAAGAACATAAAGAAGAAGTTACAGAACATATTCAGAATTTATTTGATCTTTGGGCTAATAAACTTATTGATAATCAACCTGAAGCATACTTTTCAGCAAAATTAACTACTTCTAGAAACATATGCTGTAGTCAAAGAAAAGTACATAACCTTTTCGTATGTTCTGTTTCCCACTCTTTGCCAAGTGTAACAGAATATTTTTATGTACAGATTTCAAATTCTTTAACTTAAATTGTATAATGCAAGTGATTAATTCTGGATGTTTGTGAACCAATTCCTCCTGTGCTTTATATATTTGCTAAGTATACATATCTGAAATCTGGTCAGTGAAAAGTACTAGAAATGGAGCACAAACTGTACTATCAATGTCTCTTTAGAGGTCATAGGTGTATCTTAAATTTTGTTCTCCAATACAGCATAGTAAAACAATAGCAAACTGCCTTACTGGAACCCTTGCCAAACTTAAAATCTGCATTAAGACTATTAAATACTTGTATAATGTTCAATTTCAACTTTTTCACCTTCCTTGTTTCATTTTTCAAATAGCTCACCTCACTTGTGTTTTACTATCTTAATGGGAAAACACATCCAAATGCATACAGATGGTAGTTTACTCAAGTATAATGAAACACAGCTTTATGATGGCTATTTAAAAAAAAAAAATTCAAAAAATTTCATCTGTGGAAAGCGAAACTTCAGAAATCTGACCATGCTTCCAAAGTTTCCCACAAAAAGCTGTACTTGAAATATGAAGTAATCATGAGCTGGCATTCTTGGATTTAACCTCACCAAATGTAACAGGAAATTACTTGGTAACTATTTGGAAAAAAATAGATGCATAGAGTAGGAGATCAAGATTTTGGGATGACAGCAACTACAAACTTATGCTTCATACAATGTTCAGGGAGTGCATAGTACTGAAAAACAAGAATTTCTCAGCTTGATTTCAGCATATAAAACTGACATAATTCCTAACAACAATATATGCTGTGACATATTAAGGGCAAAATGACAGTCGAAAAAGAGTAAGGTATTTTGGTGGATTACATAAATCATGTTACTTACCAACAAACTGAGTTCTTCAAGATACTTTATCCAAACGAAAATTTTTATAAAAACTACTACCGATATGATTATAGACTTCTTTTTTTACCCTAGTATTGACATGGCAACACCAATGAATGGCAACCATTCTCTTTCTGGTTTGTACTAACTTGGTATGATTTCCTGTGCTCCACACACTCCAACGATTTTCCCTAATTTTCAAAATCAAGGTTGTGAAGGCTTAGGAAGGAGAAAGTAGGATGGGAGAACATGGTGCATCAATGTAAATTCTGATGCACAGTAGATACCAATAGTAATTTTGCTTTCTTCTCATAGTGCTGTCAATACACATCATCTTTGAGAGAACTGCAATGTACCACTGAGTTTCTGGAGACTCTTTCTGGGATCCAGGGCAATAGGAGCTGTGTGGATCTACTCAGAGCCACATCCATCCCAAGCAATCACCTGGTGTTCACAGTGAACAATTACTCCTGTGTTAGAGACCATAGAATGATTTGGATTGGAGGTGACCTTAAAGATCATCTAGTTCCAACCCCACCACCCCCAGCAGGGAACCCTTCTACTAGATCAGGCTGCTCAGGGTGCAAGCTGGCCTTGAACACCTTCAGGGATGGGGCATCAGGTACATCTCTGTGCAACCTGTTCCCAGCTCCTCACCACAGTGAGGAAAGAATTTCCTCCATGCATCTAATCTATATCTACTCTCTTTCATTTAAAAACTATTACCCTTGCCCTACTACTACGTGGTCTCATAAAATGTCCCTCTCCAGCTCTTCTAGTCTCCTTTTAGCTACTAGAAGGGTGCAATAAAGTCTGATTTCCCTCATAGGAGAGGTTTTCCATTCCTCTAGTCGTCTTAATGGTTTGTCCCTGGACTCACTCCTGTCCTTCCTGTGCTGAGGACCTCACAGCTGGATGCAATACTTCGCTGAGATCTTAAAGAGCAGAGCAGCAGAATCACCTCCATCAACACACTGCCCACATATTTTTGATGCCACCCAGGGCACACTTGGCTTTCTGGAATCCTGGGTTGACATTGCTGGGTCATGTCCAGCTTTTCATCCAGCCCCAAGTCCCTCTTGGCAAGGCTGCTCTCAATCCCTTCATTCCCCAGCCTGTGTTGATACCAGGGTTGCCATAACCCACGTGTAGCACCTTATAATTGGCATCATTGGCTCTTCTGATGTCCACATGGGTCCACTTTTCCAGCTTGTCCAGGACCTGCTGGATGGCATCCCATCCTTCAGGTGCATCAACTGCACCTCTCAGCTTGGGGTCAGCTGCAAATCTGCTGAGGGTGCATTCCATCTCTCTGTCTATATCATTGCTGAGGACATTTAATAACAGTGGTGCCAATATGGACCCTGAGGGCACCTCTTGTCACTGATGTCCATCAGAACCTTGAGCCATTGACCACTCCTCTCTGGATGTGACCATCCAAACAATTCCTTATCCTCTGAATAGTGGATCCCTCAAATCCATCTCTTTCCCATTTAGCAAGAAGGGGACCATCTCAAAGGCTTTACAGGGTAGATAATAACATCTGTAGCTCTTCCCTTACCCACTCATGAAGTCACTCCCTTGTAAAAGGCCACTACATTGGTTCAACAGGGACCTTTTTCCACCCACCCCATACTTCACGTAACTGGCACAACTATCCAACTCTCTCAGGACTCTGAGGAGCATGTCATCAAGTCCTATAGAAACAGGTATGTTCAGGTTCTTCAGCTGGTCACAAACTTGCATTTCCTTACAGTGGGAAGCACTTTTGCTACTTCACCCTTGTTCTGTGGTCCATGACAGACATGGAAATATTTTTCAACAGACCTACCACAGGATGCATGGTAGAATGAGTTCCGAAATGTAAGGTAAGGTCTTCCTTAGCAGACCACTATCCACTGGGTAATTTTAATTAAATTAATGTTATTCCGGATCTTTCAGCTATAAAGGCAAGCAGCAGTAAAGAAATTTTGTTTTAGTAAGTGTAAGTGAAACTCTTCACACCAATTATGTAAAGGACATTACAACAAATACACAGCAGGCTAAGAGAAGGGAGGTGTGCTCTTTTGAACGAAGAAAATTACCTGTCTCAACCTAGGGTAATTGAAAGGAAAGGACCCAGACTGCTGTCAATGAGTTGGGGGGTGTTAGACATCTGGGTTAGGGCAATGCCAAACACAAACACAGGTTCCATGAAGAATGAACTGAGTAACCCAGAGAAGCACTTGGGGATACTGGTAGGGGAGAGGCTGGACATGACCCAGCCATGGGCACGCCCAGCCCAGAGATCCAAACGCATCCTGGGCTGCACCCAGAGCAGTGTGGGCAGCAGGGCCAGGGAGGGGATTCTGCCCCTCTGCTCTGCTCTGCTCAGACCCCACCTGCAGGGCTGCATCAGCTCTGGGGTACCAGCACAGGAAGGACATGGACCTGTTGGAGCAGGTCCTGAGGAGGCCACAAAAGTGATCAGAGGGATGGAGCACCTCTCCTGGAGGACAGGCTGAGAGAGTGGGATTGTTCAGCCTGGAGAAGAAAAGACTTTGGGAACACAGCCCAGCAGTACCTAAAGGGAGCTTACAAGAAAGGTGTAGAGAGACTTTTTGCAAGATCTTGCTGTAATAGGAGAAGGGGTAATGTATGAAATTGCCTCAAATGTATGAGGTAGTCGTGACCTTTTCTCTGTTGTGTCTTTATAATCCCCTTTATTCAAAATACTACACTAAACTGCCACTTACATATAGATGTATTTTTGATATTGTGTTACCAGACACAAAATCTTTCTTTTTTTATTGTACTCTTTTCTTTAATTTTTATCCAGTTTTTAATCTAGCATCTTACACAGTAGTTTACCTAACAGTATTTGACACAATGAAAACAACAATTTCAGAACCAAAGTATTATATTGTGAGCTAGAAGAAACTACACACACTGAAACAGTAAAACTAAAAGGTAACTTAGAGAAACAGCTCCACTTAAACTGATTATCCAAGTATCTTGTCTCTGAAAACACACACTGATAAATTCCATCATATGCTTGTCATTTACAAAAATCAAATACATTTACCAGTGTTTTTAAAACCCAAGATTCATGCACTCATATGAAGGAGGTTCACACACTGAGGACTGTACATTGTCTTACTCAGTATAAAAAACTGAGTCTTTTCCTCTTAGCCTCTGAACAGACTTTACAGACTGCATATTTCCAACTATGTGGAATCAAGGGACACCAGTACTTCCAAAGTTGAAGACAATGATCTAACAACAAAAAAGGTTGAAATTCCTTAATGAAATACCCTATGGGAATGTAAAGAATTTTAAATGAGAAAAATCCATCCCAGTTGAACATGACTTCTCACTGCCAAATCTTCCACAAGATTACAGAGTAGCACAGGAACTAAACTCTTCGCCAAAGGACCTTGATGAACCCTTCAGTTTTGTGAGGTTTTTATTATGTACCTATTGTCTCTAGACCTTAAAAAAATGTCCAAAGTACATATTTATTTTACACTGCTATGGATGTATGATTCCAAATAACTGTTTAACAATAGAGCAATTCTATTTCTACAGATGAGGTGATTTTAGAAACAGGACACTAAAACACATCTGTATCACTAGTCCCACAAAACATTGCTCCAGACTACCTAAGAGAAAATACTTTTATACAGCTGCACCAGACACTTGGGGAACAAGTGATTTAAGATTTGTATGGGAGAAGACTCTCTTTAACACACAATGAGGAAGCAAAGGATACATCTGAATTTCAAGGATGGCGGAAGAGCTTATGGCATACAATATCTGCAAATACAAGTAGGTCAGTAACAGTGACCTCTAACAGAAGAAGGCAGAGTGAAATAACATCACTGAAATAGCAGAAATAATTTTGCAGGCTTAAAGAAAATACCATTTTTATTCTCTTTCTTCATTCTACAGAAGTCATATAACTTGAACTCAAGTCACATCAGCATAAGAGAGGAAAAAAAAAGTGAAGTTGAGAGAAATGCTTTTTAAAAATTACGCTATGACATTGTAAAAGAAGTCCTAAGTATTACATTTTATTTAAAGAGTGACACTTCAGTAATTCAGACTGAGGAATCTGCATGGTTTTGTTGGCTTTGAAGTGTGGAAGGAAAGAGTGGTTTTGGTGTCATTCCCCACATATGCACACATACAAAATGTTTTTCTGTTCCTCCCGCTCCCTTCCATACACTAAATCTAGTTGTTATCTATATGCAAGAAGAAAGTACTCTACCCTCTAAATGGCATAAATCCTTCAATATGATATACTCATGCAGAGCTAGTTTTTAGATATATATATATAGTTGTGCAGAGCCAAGTTAATATTTAAGGCGCTTGGCATAAGTATTGGAGTTTGACTTCTAGATCAAAATACAGGACTGCAGCCACAGTAAATACTCTTCCTGGTAACTCACTAAACAGAAACACTTAAAGAGAAGTTAAATGTATAGAGGTCACAAAGGATGATAAAATTATGTATTATAATTATATAATTATATATTATTCTGATGGCAGAAAGTCCTTTTGGATGAGGCTGAGGAAGATTAAAATCTTCTTTTATAGCCAAAGCAGCCACACTGCATCTGTGCATCTCTAACAGCCGAATGTTCTAATATATTTTTGATTCTTCTAATGATCAAAACAATTGCAATTTATCCATTACGCATAAATGGATGTATCAAATTTACTGAAATAAAACTGCTGCATGTAACGAATAATGATTTTTCTCCAATTAGAATGCAGTATATTTCACTGCACTACAGTGCTACCTCAAAAAAAAATTATACTGTGGTATAAAGATTATTAAAGGAAATTTTAATCTTCAGGCAGGAAAATACATACTGAAAATAAATACCTCTCCTCTCTCTGAAAGAATGCAAGTTCACCACTACATTCTTCCACACTAAAGCACACTTTATATATTCAGTGCTTGCCTGAATAAGTTTCAAGTAAAAGCTTCTATAAACCATTAAGAAAAGCATATTTCAGTTTGAAGGGGTGTACAGTGATAATCTAGTTAAAAATAGAGAATAATAGAGAACAAACAGATATGGTGCAGAAGAAATTCTAGTCAAAATTAAAGAATACTTTCACCATGCATGATGAAAGTACATGAGAAGAGAGAGGCAAAGGTGACAAAATGTTCTCTGGTTTTTAGCTGGTTAGGACTGGTCCTTGCAGATTACTTACTTTGTATACAAAAGTAAGTACAGTATACTTGAGGAATTACTCTGAAGATACAAATCAGGTACTTAAAATAATTTTTAATCATGGTTTAATGCTTGGGTCCACAAATCAGAGAGAAAGAGAAATCATTCTAAATTGCTTGAATATAACTGTTGCCTATTAATGAAGTGATCAGTCATTACTCAAAAGAAGATACATGCACATAAATTAAAAAAAAATAAATTCAAATTCTTGATTAAATGTATTATCTTGAGGTATCACTACCACATGTCAATGGTGGTAAGCCTTGGCAATGCACATATAATAACTCTGGGCTGCCTCCATAGTGTTCACAGAATCTCAGACCTTTTAGATCCAACACCTCCGCCATCACCAGGGACACCCTGCACTGGATCAGATGCTCAAAGCTCCATTCAACCTAGCTTGGAACACTTCCAGGTATGATACTTTCACAACTTTACTGAGGAACATGTAGCACTGCCTCACCACCTACGCCGTGAAGAATTTCTTTCATATAACTAATCTAAATCATAGAATCATAAAACACCATGGGTTGCATGGGACCTATAAGGATCACTGAGACCAATTCCAGGCTCTGCACAGGACTCCCCAAAAATCACACCAATGCCCAAGAGCATTGTCCAAACACTTCCTGACAAGACTTGGTCCTGAGACTATTTCTTCAGGGAGCCTTTTTCAGTGCCCAACCATCCTATGGGTGAAGAAACTTCCTATTACCCAAACTAAACCTTGTCTTTAATGTCATTTTTCAGGTCCTGTCAATAGTCATCAGAAAGAAGAAATCATTGTCAGCCCTTCTGTTTCCCACTGTGAGGAAGCTATAGACCATGATGAGTGTCCCCTCAGTTCCCTCTTCTCCAGACCAATTGACCTCAGCCACTCCTCAGATGGCTTTTTCTCTATGTCCTTCACCATCTTTGTAGCACTCCTTCAGACTCTCTAATAGCTTAATACCTTATACTGTGGCACCCAGAACTGCACCCTCCCCTCCCTTGCCTGGCTGGCCATGCTGTCCCTGATGCCCCCAGGACACAGGTGGCCCTCCTGGCTGCCAGGTCACACTGCTTATTCCTGTACTTGCCCTCTTTCAATTTAGAGCATCACAGAATAATCAAGGCTGAATGAAATCTTCAAGGTCATTCATTCCACCACCAATCCAGCACAACTATTGTCACCATTAAACCATAACCCTAGTGTCACTTTGAGAATAGGTCCAGAAATGGTGACTCTACTACCTCCCTGGGCAACTTATTCTAGTGCTTATTCTACACTACATGTAGTGAAAAAATATTGTCTAATATCTAATCTGATATCTAATCTAATATCTAATATTGTCTAATATCTAATCTGAATCTCCTCTGCCACTTGAGGCAATTTCCTCTTGTCCTTTTACTTGAGACTTGGCAGAAGAGATTGGCCCCCACCCCACTAAAACCTTTCATGAAGTTGTAGAGAGCCATGAGGTCCCCCCTGAGCCTACTCCAAACTAAACAGCTCCAGGTCTTTCAGCCTAATGGTGCTCCAACCCTCTGATTTCCTTTGTGGCCCCCCTCTGGACCTAATTCAAATGGTCCACATCCTTCTTATGTTGGGGGCCCCAGAGCTGCATGCAGGCCTGCAGATGGGGTCTCATGAGAGTAGAGGGGGAGAATCGCCTCCTTGCCCTGCTGGCCACACTCCTTGGGATGCAGCCCAGAAAAATATTCACTTTCTGGGCTGCAAATGCACATCGATAGGTCATGTCCAGCTTCTCATCTGCTGATCCCCCAAGACCCCTTCTCTCAATCCATTCTCTATGCAGCCTGTATCCATGCTTTGGATGGGCCTGACCCATGTGTAGGATCTTACACTTGGCTTTGTTGCCCCCATGAGGTTTGCACTGGCCCAGCTCTCAGGCCTGTCCAGGTCCCTCTGGATGCCATCCCTTCCCTCCAGTGTGTCNTCTTCTCCAGACCAATTGACCTCAGCCACTCCTCAGATGGCTTTTTCTCTATGTCCTTCACCATCTTTGTAGCACTCCTTCAGACTCTCTAATAGCTTAATACCTTATACTGTGGCACCCAGAACTGCACCCTCCCCTCCCTTGCCTGGCTGGCCATGCTGTCCCTGATGCCCCCAGGACACAGGTGGCCCTCCTGGCTGCCAGGTCACACTGCTTATTCCTGTACTTGCCCTCTTTCAATTTAGAGCATCACAGAATAATCAAGGCTGAATGAAATCTTCAAGGTCATTCATTCCACCACCAATCCAGCACAACTATTGTCACCATTAAACCATAACCCTAGTGTCACTTTGAGAATAGGTCCAGAAATGGTGACTCTACTACCTCCCTGGGCAACTTATTCTAGTGCTTATTCTACACTACATGTAGTGAAAAAATATTGTCTAATATCTAATCTGATATCTAATCTAATATCTAATATTGTCTAATATCTAATCTGAATCTCCTCTGCCACTTGAGGCAATTTCCTCTTGTCCTTTTACTTGAGACTTGGCAGAAGAGATTGGCCCCCACCCCACTAAAACCTTTCATGAAGTTGTAGAGAGCCATGAGGTCCCCCCTGAGCCTACTCCAAACTAAACAGCTCCAGGTCTTTCAGCCTAATGGTGCTCCAACCCTCTGATTTCCTTTGTGGCCCCCCTCTGGACCTAATTCAAATGGTCCACATCCTTCTTATGTTGGGGGCCCCAGAGCTGCATGCAGGCCTGCAGATGGGGTCTCATGAGAGTAGAGGGGGAGAATCGCCTCCTTGCCCTGCTGGCCACACTCCTTGGTATGCAGCCCAGAAAAATATTCACTTTCTGGGCTGCAAATGCACATCGATAGGTCATGTCCAGCTTCTCATCTGCTGATCCCCCAAGACCCCTTCTCTCAATCCATTCTCTATGCAGCCTGTATCCATGCTTTGGATGGGCCTGACCCATGTGTAGGATCTTACACTTGGCTTTGTTGCCCCCATGAGGTTTGCACTGGCCCAGCTCTCAGGCCTGTCCAGGTCCCTCTGGATGCCATCCCTTCCCTCCAGTGTGTCGACTGCCCCACACAGCCTGATGCTGTCAAGGAACTTGCTGAGGGTGCCCTTGATCCCATTGCCCATGTTGCCAATAGAGAAGTTAAAATGTGCTGGTGCCAGTATTGACCCCTGAGGTATGCAACTTGTCACTGCTCTCCATGAGCTCATAGACCTGTTGACTGGTTAACCCTTTGAGTGCAATTACCAGACAATTCCTTATCCACTGGGTAGTCCATCCATCTAATCCGTGTCTCCCCAGTTTTGAGATTAGGATGTCATGCGCGACATATCAAATGCTTTGCAGATGTCCAGGTAGATGACATCACTTACTCTTCCTTTATCCATCAAAACTATAACTCTTTTATTCAAGTCACAGAAATTGGTCTGGCACAATTTGCCCTTGGTGAAGTCATACTGGTTGTCACCAACGACTTCCTTTTCCATGTGCCCCAGCGTAGTTTCCAGAAGCATTCAATCAATGATCTTGCTGAGCACAGAGGTGAGACTGACTAGCCTGCAGTTCTCCAGATATTTTCTTTTCCCTTTTTTACAAATGGGGGTTATGTTTCCCCTTTTCAGCCACTGGGAATTTCACTGGACTGCCATGGTTTCAAAAATACGATGAATAGTGGCTCCACCAATTCCCTCAGGACAGTTGGATACATTCCAGGAGACCCCATGGACTTATGCACCTTCAGGTTCCTCAAAACTGATCTTCTCCTACAGCCAGTGATTCACTAGCCAGTGACTAGGTTCTCTCAGTTCCTGCCTTTGCCTTCTACAATTCAGGCTGTGTAGCTGGATGACTTGCCAGTGAAGACTGAGAAAAAAAGCAATTGAGTACTTTGGCCTTCTCCAGGTCCCAGGTCTCCTGCTTCCTTCCGGAGATCCACATTTTCCCTAGTCTTCCTTTTATCATTGACATACTGAGAGAAGTTTTACTTGTTGTCCTTGATAGCCCTGAGCAAGTTTAATTATATCAGAGCTTTAGCTTTCCTGATCTGATCCCTGCCTGCTCACACAATCTCTCTGTACTCCTCCCAGGCTAGTTTTCCCTTCTGCCCTAGGCAGGCTTACGTTTTTGAGTCTGAATTTGTCCAGAAACTTCTTGTTCATTTGTGAAGGTGTCCTGGCACTTCTGCCTGACTTCTCCCTTGTTAGGGTGCATGGCTTCTGACCTAGAGGAGATAACCCTTTAATATTAACCAGATTTCTTGGACTCCTCTTCCCTGTGCAGGTTTTTATCCCACAGTATTCTACAGTTGTGTTGTCCCTTTAACAGCTCTCTGAGTGGCTGAAGTCTCCATGAGGACCAGTGCTTGGGAACATAAGGCTGCTCCCATCTGTCTACAGCGGGCCTCATCCATTTGGTCTTCCTGTTCAGAACCCCACTATAATGTCACCTGCCCTTCCATTAATCCTAATCTGTAAACTCACAGTTTACAGATCATCAGGCAGAGCTCCATGCACCCCAACTGGTCACTGACATAGAAGGCAACACAAGAAGAGCTTATCTGCTCTGATTTTTCAAACAGCCTCTATCACTCCCACACTCAGTCCTAGCAGTCATCCCACAGCATCTCTCGACACTGGTAAGACCATAGCCCTGCAGGCATGTGCAGGTTTCCATTTTGTTTATTCTTCATGCTACATGCATTAGCACAGAGATACTTAAAATGGGTCCTTGATGAAGGATGAAGCCAATTTACTGGCTTGAGCAGCTGGAATTCCTTTGTATTGCTCTTCACCTCTGGTTTCTCTCCAAGGTCTGGGCATCTTTTGCTGGCCCTGGGATCAAACTGGTAGAAGTGCAATTAATTGACGTTTCTTTCCTTCAGCAATTTTCACCTAAAGCCTCTTCACCCAGCTTGGCAAGCCTATGACTGAAGATGCTCTTCTGCCTCTCTGACAGATGGACCCCATCAGCCTGCAGAAGACCAGGTGTTTTGGACTGCTTCAATACAGATTTGAAATACTATATATTGTGTATATTAATAGTTTAAATTAGGAGTATCTACAATTTTGTGTAAGTGCATGTTTGGATGTTTAACAAATGACTAGTGATTTAAGAATGACATTTGATTATGCAGTGTTAGAAGACATTTTTTTATTCACGGGGTTTGTTTTTTTTTTCTACTATTATTAGATTATTTTATTATTGCTGGCCTGTATTAGGTTGATGAGAAGATAAACAGCTAGGAAAGGCCAAATCAGAAGTTCAAGGACTTACAAGTCCAGAAATAAGTAAGAATTGAAGCATAAAAAAACCCTGAAATTGCTGCAACTGTGGAGTATATTCCCACTTGGAATACTCCCACTGCCACAATTTCACCTGCTGATAATAGGTCAATTGCAATGTGGCAGCAATAAAAGAGAACAGAAAAAAATAATGGAAGGGGGAACTGGAATATGAGTAAATCTACTCAAGAGAGAGTAAACCTACATGAGAGAGTAAATCTACACAAGACTTGCTAGTCATTACATGTGTTTACAATTGCACATTTAACTCTTTACAGTTTGCCAGACCAGTGCTCTTTCACAGGCAGTGACAAAATAAATGGTCTGACCAGGATTTCAGTTAGTTTTCAGTGTTATCTCAGTCTTTATATTCCAGCAACCATATTTTCCAGAATTAACTTTATATAACAAAGACTGTAAAACATGTGTCTTACACTTACTTCATACAATAATGACTGTGAAACATATATGTTTAGAAAAGCAGAAATGCCAGTTAAGGAAATAGCTGGGAATGCATATTCACAAATAACGGGCAATGCAACACAGGCAGTAATTTAATCCTGAATATACCACATGTAAACAAATGTGGTTTCTTATTTTCTCTATCAAATTTCTTATTCATTAAAATATTTGTATTTGAGCTGAAAACAAAAGAATTTGATTTTACATGAGTTTAAAGAAAAAAATTATTTCTTGTTTAGCAAATCTGATTTCAAAATCAGCTTCAGTACCAATTAGCCCTGCAGATGTGGTTAGTCCAGCATAGCAATTACAAAACATTCAAGTATGGAACTTTAACTGCAGATTTTTACTTTACTTCCACCATCCAGTTCTGTCAGAATTTTAATAGCTATTAAAGTTACATTTCATCATATATTATGAAAGTGAAACACAACAGTTACAACTGCAGACATGAAATACAATTTACTTCTTTGCTTGAGATGATTCTGTAATATCCTCTGCTCCTGCCTATTCACACTTGCTCTTTGACTAGAAAATTTCCAGACACTTCCCTTAAAGTGTCACTTCTTTGCTGTAAATTCACTGAGAGCAAGTAAGCAGGGGGAAAAAAATTCACCCAAAACCCCACTGTAAGCAGTGCTAATCATGTTGGAAAGTATACTTAACACACTGAGCATACTTAAAAATTTGTTATGAAGCTTATAAAAGCCATGAATTTAATACAGAAATGGGTAACTCCTCAGAGAAAATACCATACCTAATTTAAAAAAGGTTGAGACACTCATGCGCATTACTTAATTATTCCAGTGCAACATTTTTCAGAAAGTTTTAAGTAGCATGGAACAGACAATTTAGGTTTTACTTCACTGGTTGCATAATTAAAATGAAATAGCCATAAACTCAAACTGAAATCTTATCCAGATCCTACTGAAATAATGAGCATGTTGCCACTGACCTAAAAGCATAAAGAATCATGTCCTTCATTAGAAAGACTGCTGTAAATTATCAGAAACTAGAAAATACTGAATTAAAATTAAATAGAAATGATATTAGCACTAAAATAATGAATTTACAACCAGTGTCCTAATTAAAACCACATTTTTAATGCACTCTTATACATAACCAATCTAATAAAAGGTAGCTGTAAAGTTGAGCTAAATAATCCAGACTCATGTTTAGAAAGTGAAGAAAACATGAAATTGCAGTACATATATATTCATGTGCAGCAAGAGATAGAATTTATGCAACAGATCAAAAACAAAATCTGAAAAAAATTTTCATCGGAAATTGATGAAAATCCAGGGAATAAACTGGCCTAATATGTTTTTCTGGATTGTTAAGAATGAGCAAAAAAAATACTGACTGGCAAATGTATTATTCTGCCAGTCATTGTAGGTTATGAAAATAATAACATCCCCAAGAGAAGGTAAAAACATAGAATAAATTAAATATTCTACTTAGACTACTAAGAAAACTTAACAATGAGAGATTTTTAAACAAGTCTATGTACTTTATTAAAAAAAAAAGAAAGCAAAATACAACATTTCAAACTGCTAGAAAGCCCTTTGTCAGATATCTGGCCAAGCAGTAACTGAGTGTTTTAGCAGATATCTCAAACTATTACCACCAAACATTTCCTGGAAAAACTATAATTTGAATAGTTTTATGGCCCTTTGTGCAACTCAGAAGGTGAATGCCTGGAGAAAAAGAGGGGGGGAAATAGAGCATAAAAAAGTATTTTTCACTGGGTTTGTTTCTTTCTCTAGTAAGTCTAGTGTACAAATGGAAAAATTTATTTATAAACTACAGAAGATATTAACATACCATTACTATCAACAGCATAAGTAGTTTGGCATTTTATACGTTTATCCTGATACATTTTTAATTGCCAAAAGTCTCCTTGCTGCATTTAGAGGAAGAATTTAACTGAGGCAGCTATGAGTTGCATTGTTTATCCTGTGTGCTGCAAGATAGTCTCAAATTTTCCAATTCAGAAAATCACCAGGTGTATAACCAGCCCCCCTCAGTGAGCACATCTGAAGATAAATTTGTGGGATTACACTTACAATTTCTGTCTCCTATTTCAGTTGAGATAGGAGAACATTCTTTTTATTCAGTCTTTTTATTCAGTAGCATTTATTTTAATCAATCTAATAACAACAAAAAAAAATAAAAAAGAAAAGAGCTTTCAGACTTCAAGTTCGAGCATGAAAATCCAAGCTTAACTCCACGACATTGGTCATTCTTCTGGATTTGGTATTAAATAAAGCACAGTTTGAACACATTTTGTCCATCTGGAATGGATTAGGCAAACTCTGGGTATACCTTATACCTTTTCCATCCTTTCACCCTCACAGACTAAAATTTTATAAACTAAATCAGAATAGACATCTTGTAACTAACCAGCTGTACACTAAGAGTCAACTAACGGCATAAGAAATTAAAAACCACAGCCTTGTTATTAATTAGAAAACGTTCCACCAACACATTGTGCTTGTTAATTAGCTGCAAATAACCTGCTGGTTGACATTTGCCATGCAATAAGCAGTTTTTCAGATTCACATTCTAGCTACTTTATTGTTCCACATGAGTTCTCTCAAATCCCACAGAGTCTATTTGATTCCTTTCAGCTACAAAATCTAGGAATAAAGTTTAAAGATAAAATTTACCCTAATCTACCCCTCAAAAAAATCCAACTAACCAAACCAAAAAGCACTCACAAAAAAAATTCTCAGCCAAGAGTGGACACCTGAACAGTATTTCCAACCTTACTCTGCTAACATGAAGTGGGGGAATTAAAAATCCCACCCAACAAGTTTATAACTGTCACAGAAAGGGGAATAGCATAATATGCCAAGGGATTTTATTAATTTCCAACTACTTCCTGTTTTCTTCTATTGCCTATTTCATCTATTGATTTTTATCATGTCACAGCCTTCAGATTCTCACCTCACAAAAAGATAGAAAATGGGTAACAGAGAATCCTTCGTAGATTCCTTTGAATAGGTTTCCTCCCCCCCGACAGAATGCACAGCACTTGCAATACCGGAACATGGCTCTAGACCCAGATTTATCTAAAGTGAATCATCTACACACAGATCACATATTGCTGTAATGGCTCACAGTTGTTATGCTGCATGTCTCAGTCACAATTTCTCTTTTATCAATCTTGGGTCATCATTTCAAAGACTATGGCTTAGCAGAGATAGCGAAGACCCCCAACATGTTTTTGACACAGAAGTAAGAATATAAAAGCTATGACAGTGGTGCCATATGTAGCAACATGACTGATTCATGTCAATAGCAGGAATCTAACAAGGAGTGTAAGGAATACATCCTGTCTAGAAACCCTGGAATAAATATACCTATGGGAAGCACCATACACAACATAAAATGTCTCGCTTTCCTTAGTCTGCTGAGCAGAGTAGTAGGCTTCAATTTTGTTTGGGTTTTTTACCCAAATAAATAATTTTGAATATGCCAATATATTTTTTTCTTCTTAAACCCTTTTAATTCCCTAAAAACAAAGATGAGTAGGAATTTAGTACTATTATCTGGAAAGCTGACTCCTTATATTTTATACATTTGGAGAGACAGACACTAAGGGCTATATGCCTCTCCACTTTTCAAACCTTTCCCTCAATCCTACACATGTGGTCACAAGGAAACTAAGTCAATGGACACTGTTACGATTTTTGCACAAAAATCAAATAAGGAAACACAGTCTCCTATCAGGTATTTAAGTTCATTTCAAGGAACTCCAGCTCCTTGAACAAGCTAAAAGGCTACAAAAAAAACAGGGTGAAAACTGCTTAATGGACTTCAGAGTCAAGGAAGAAACAAGACAAATACTGCTTGAAATTGGAGCTCCTCTTACTAACAGAGGAACTAGCCACAGGATGAGGATCCGAGACAAGGCTTCATGAGAATAGAAATGGTTTGGATCTACAGATTTATTGGAGAAAGCTAGGAAATCGTGCTCATGNTCTGATATATTTTTAAGACAAGCTATCTAATTATTTTCCTATTTTAAGGTTACCTACCAAATACATTACTTTGCATCTAGCCTCTAGACATATATATGCTAAGAACAAGAAAGCTACAAGAAATAAAATAA
>VWYN01000402.1:60559-73833 GCA_013400075.1 Hippolais icterina
AAGAAACAAGACAAATACTGCTTGAAATTGGAGCTCCTCTTACTAACAGAGGAACTAGCCACAAGATGAGGATCCGAGACAAGGCTTCATGAGAATAGAAATGGTTTGGATCTACAGATTTATTGGAGAAAGCTAGGAAATCGTGCTCATGGAGCTGGACAAGAGTGCCTTGTATAAAAGAGAAATCTTGCAACAACTTAAGAAGACCAGAATAAAAGTGGAAAGTGCCTCAGAAAAGAAGCATAGCAATCTTGAACCTGCAGGAGTAAAGGAATGTGAAGAGTCCTGGCTGGCTGGCCTCACCTCGCTACCAAATGCCTCAACTAGTACAGAACCTGATGGGGGAATGTTACTTACTACTACAGAATAAAAATATATTACTAACCTATGGGCAACTGACATGCAAAAGGGCAAGAGTGTCTATTAGACAATTTCCTTTTAGGACTGCTGTCTGCACAATGCAACTAGAAAACCATACCCAGCTGCCTAAACACTCTTAATGTTATTTAAAAAATTAAAGGCATGATTATGGTCAGCTCTACACAGGTATGCAAGATGAAACAAGAAACATTTTGTTGCTCTTGAGTATCTACAGCAATGTCAGAGACATTTCTGCTCTTAGATTATGATCCACAGGAGTTTAAAATTGCTGCCATTTAAACATAAATTCTGTGCCCCAAGAAAAACTGGCAGCATGGGCCTGAACATTGGATGCATCTCACAGACAAACCAAAGTGCTCCTTACCCATAAGGGCGCATGAATGAGGAAAAAGCTGACTGAAGCATTGTGAAATTCATCTTATGCACAGACAATAAACATAAACCAGTTCTGTAAAATTCTCACCTTGAAAGACTCAAAAAATCCACCATGTAACAACGCTAATGCCTCCCATAAGGGCTTCAATAGTGTTGCTGAAGAAATGCTGCATACTAATACTGGTGCTATTGCTAATAGCAGTCATATCACACTGCTTAGCAATACACCTGTTTAGTTAAAGTACAGTGGTATCCGGCAAAAATGCAAGAGTCTATTAAGAAAGAGCTGTTTCACTGTCTCACAATATTAACATACACAAACCCACTTAAGACCCAGAAAAATATGCCATCTGTGGTACTGAGCATTTTTACTCTCATCAGTACAACCTCCAAATTGAGGTGCATTTGACTTAGTCAACAAAAACGTCTTACAGCTCTGATTCTTTATTCAATCAAATAAGGATCCTTCCAACAGAGTATATCCGTTCAGTGGGGCTGTGGAATTAATTGTTGCTAAAGCAGTAAATCACCTGTGAACTTGATTGAATTTCAATACAAGTAAAAGATTTTTGTATATCAAGGTATTCTAAGTAAGGAATTTCAGGTGTATCTACATAAAACCATACAGGTTTACAGTCTTGAAATAATTCTACTAAGTTTTCTGCAAGAAATGTTCCCATAAAGCATCCTAGCTGCAAAGAGATCTTAATGTTTTTGTCAAGAATAGTGGATTTGTTTTCCTTTTAAAATGTAAAACAAACCCATGGTTTGTGAACTACCAACAGAAGATGACATTCCATTCAACAATTTTTGAGAAGTACTGTCTCCTTAGGTGTGTGAGGTTTCAAATGTTTGTTTAAAACCATTACATCTCACAGACCACATTCGGTCCCTTTAGAGACACACACTTCAACTTTCCCCTGAAACCTTCCTTTCTAAGGCCTGTCTGGTATGCCTTTTTACTTGATCTACTAATACACCAGGACACAAAGTAATCTTCTGTCTCAGCAGCAAAACACTCTTTTGCTGCAATGTTTAGAAAGTAAGCCACACATCCTTTGGATAAACAACTATTTAGTACCTGGACAAATCAAACTAACCCTCTTGATCTACAGAGAAACATAGCACTAGAGAACACTTCCAGTGTAAAGCAAAACCAAAAGACATTTTAAAAAATTTTTCACCTTCTCAATCCTGATGCAAAGTGTAACCTGGAATCCAATCTTCTGGCCCTTACCATTCTGTGCAGGTAAGGTACACAGGAAAAGGAATGTTTCTGTTCATAACGTATAGTTAAAGCAGGTGTTATTAAGGAATACCACAATTCCTACTTTATGATCTTTAAGATCAAGGGAAGGAAGCAACTGATTGAAATGGAAGGGAAGATTGGTTCAAAAACATCAGTAAAAATAAAGTAATAGCTGTACACTACAGCTCTTAAGTTTTGTGGGTTTGTAATCTATAGAGACCCTATTTCTTAAAGAGTTTCTGAAGAAACAGAAAGAGGAAGCAGCCTACCAAGGAAGACATCCAAAAAACCAAATCACTAAATAAAAACTTTAAAAACTCAAATTGATATCTCTACACTGGGGTGGGATGCATAAGCCTCACAATGCACACTGGCTTTTAAAATTAATTATGTGATATTGTGTAAAAATGCAAGATTATCACATAATGAATGATGCAGGAGTACAGGAACCAAATGCAAGGGCTCTTTTTTGTCAAAGGATTTGAGATTAGACATCCATACAAGATTTTATCCTATTTTTATTATTTTGTAGTGCAAAATAATTTTAAGGATTCACTAGGTTTATCTAAAATCTTCACAAAAAAAAGGCGACATTGTCTGAACAGCATTACAACCAATAATCAATCTCATAGCTCAAGACTGTCTGCTCAGTATTTTACTTTCACCTGCCTCCAAGAACCCAACTGGGACAATTTCAGAGTAAAACACTGAAGTCTGAGAATATATTCTCCTACAGGAAAAAACGTAGGTGATACACAATATAAGGTCTTACAGAGACCAGTCTCTGGCCTGTGCATTTTTAATTAGCAAAAAGGAATTAGAAATTCTTGTTTACTTAGCAAACAAGAACTTCTGCAATTCCCTACCCACTTAGCGGACTGCAGGGTGGCTCTGCAGGACCACGACCAGATAGGTCCATACACAAGGCACACCAAACATGGGCAGGCTCCTGTCCAAAGACTGGTGGCTTAGTAGGCATGGCAACGACTCCCTGGGACTTAAGAGATCAGTTTGACATGCCCCCACTCCAGTCAGGCTACCTGGCTTCAGCATACAGCCAGTTTAGCATACAAAAGTTTGTCTGCATTGGTCAAGCAGACACCCCTAGAGAATGTGCAGCCTTAATACTGTTTTTCTCAGATCAGATCATGACATCTTTGAAAGCAACATGAAGAGATAGCAAAGAAAAGCTGAAGTGCTGTCTTCATTTACATGTTTGAAGATAATGATTCATTTTCTTAAAACCTTTGCCCCACATTTCAGATAAAGACTGTTGTATTTGCAAACTTAAATACTTAGCTAGGACTTGGTAATTTTTTCAAATACATCAAATTACTTACTGAAAAATCTGGTTTTAATCAACACAAAACTATTCATAATGTTGAACTGAAACTTTCCTCCTTAAAATAAAAGTACACACAATGAGCAAAAATCAATTCCAGTGTCAAAGTCAATAAAAATGCAATTACTCCGTACAAAGCAGAGCAGCATCAGTGGGACAGATTCAAGAAACTGCATTCAAAATACCATCAGAGTCGCTAAAAAGTATCCTAATGTTTGGTAGTATAGGCTCAAATTCCTTTGGATAGCCATGATTATTAAAGAACTCTCCAGTACATTATGAGTTTAAAGAACCATAGCTATAACCTTCTCTTTCACATATAATGCCTTAAATCTGGTTCATCGAGTAAAAGACAGACAACACAATGAAATCAAGCATATCAACATTTCAGAAATTCATTTAGAACTATAAAAGTTAGTAGAATCACATGTTTATATTAATATAAATTTGTCTCTACTCATTCCAACTGAAAAAAGAACAATTTATTCTTCATATAAGCTGATTCATTCTATTAGTCACAGCCAGGACAGCTAGCAGTTTCAGTAAAAGCTTGATTTATCCACTCAAATTGATTACTGCAGCCCTTGTGATTATTTTAAGGAATTGCAATGATTATATAAATAAATAAATCGAAGCATTTTGTTGTGAAAGCATATATAACTGAACTTTATAAAGGTAGGTATTACTAGCCTGCAGACACAACACCAAAGCACTTTGTTGATTTAAAATACACATATATTCTTAGAGGTGTTAACTTAGAAGAAAAGGAAGAAGTTACAAAATTCTTACATCCCTTTAAAAAGACAGCATACACATGCTACATACTTATAGTCCCCACAACGAAGAATAAAAAACATTTTAAAACCGCAATTTATTGGTTTTGATGAAAAAATGTAATTGTGAATAGGTATTACTCATGTTCTCTCAAAAGTTGCTCCTTTTACAGTTAGAGGCCTGCAAGTTAACATTGGCTTAAGCTTTTGTCTGGAGAACTATTCAGAACTACACTGGGAACATCCCATTGAACATCCTACCACATCAGGGAAGCCAGTACAGAATATACAGTAACAATACACATTAGAGCACAGCTGTGACAGAAAACAACTGTGATTTGTAGTGCCAGAATAACACCAGCAAAGTGTCAGGTTAGTCAGCCATGACAGTAAAAATACAGAGTTGCCAATACAACTTCTATATTGAGGAGCTTCAACTGACACAACCATACTACCCATGGATTACACTTTTTCACCTAAATTATACCTGTAGAAGTTTCACATGCAGCAAAGCTGTAGACACATATTCCACTTCAAAAGTTCTAGTGAAGGAATTACTTATATGCACAAAACCAACCATAAACAAAAAGCCTTTGTGAAAAATTAAGACCTTAGAATGCAACTATTTTAGTTTCATGCAATTTATTTGCATTAGAGTTTAATCTTTTTTTACACTTCTGAAATCTAAAAACTTTCTGACTCACTCTAGCATTTTATCTCTCTGATTTTTACTACATAGTATTTAAGATCATACACAATAATTATTACTGAAATATGAATACAAAATACATGTAGTAAGTGATTCACCAGCTTCTATTTCCTCTCAAAAGCAAAAAGATCTGTTCATTATGCAAAACAAAACCTAGAAAAAACACCAACTCTCTCAGGAAAAAAAAGAAACTTCCCCAAATTTTATGCAAAATTACACAAAAGATGCATTCTTTTAATCACTATCTCAGTTTTTCTGCAGTGAATGCAATGATTCCAAAATAGGCTACATATAGAGCAGTACAGAATTTGTCCTGGAAAGCAGAAATCATAATAAAAAGATCCTAATCCAAATTAGAGCTGCTGCACCTGGCTGCTGCTTAAACAAGAAAGAATAAATAGTGTCCTTAAAAAACAGTGAAACATATCTCCTTTTAAACTACAGTTGCCTTCCCCAAACTGCAAAGGGACAGACACGAACGCCTTTAACAGAATCATAGGATTGCAGTACAGGTTATGTTGAATTTATCACAGTAGCAGTGAAATAGAAGCAAAAAAAAATGGGCACATATGCAGGCTTTGAAACTACCCATTGAAATTGTCAGTTCTCATCTTAATTAAGCATAATAAATCAAACCAGCTACAAAGCAGAGTCTCATATTGCTGGAATCTGCAAGAACTTGTTTTCAGAGAAATACTATTACACTAGCTGAAGTTCTGGCTTGAAATTCTTACAAAAACACTTTACATGGTTAACAAAACATTTTTCATTGTGTTGTTTTCTGCAATCTTACAAATTTTTTGCTATTATTAAAGTATAAAACGTTCAGTAGGATGCATCTTTTCTATTGTAATACTTTGTATTGACTATTATGAAGTGAAATAACATTAATTAATTCTAAATTAATTAATTAATTAATTAAAATTAACATAAANTAGTAATAAGAACCGCATTATCATGGTGGGCAATCCCATTTTCTGGAATGGTGTTTCCATCACTTTGGTGGGAGAGAATGGATTTCTGCCACTTACAGAAGCTATCGAGGGACTTGTCTGCATGGTGGTTTATCTCCAAGTTTGGCTGCAATACAACATGCATACCAGAAATGTTCCAAACAAATTACTAAGGTCAGTTGTTAAGCCTTTTGAAAACTAAAATGGGACTATAATTAGAAGCAGTGGTTTCTAGGAATAAAATCTTCTTGCCAAATTTTATTTCTGTAAAATCTGACCCCAAGTTCAGCTGTGTATTACTGAACCATTTTTCTTTCTGCTCCAACTTTAATAATCATTTTGTCAATACAGAAAAAAAATCAAAATACAGATCTAAAAATAAAACCGACATCCCCGAAGGTGTAATAATAGTCACCTGAAGTAGGAATACATATCTTTGAGATGATACACGAGGAATATTCCTTTGAACTGCTTCATCTTGATTAAAGTAGTGAAAAATTACATGATAGGTTTTGTACTCAGAGCCAGCCACTTCAAGCTATAATTAAATAACTCTGTATTACACAATAATGCAATTTGTGTTTCACAGGTATAAAGCTTAGCACAACAGCTCTTACCTGATCTTCAGTGAGGACAATCAAACGTGTCACTATTATATTCACAACGTTTCCTAGACTGGAATCACGATAAAGTTTGGCAACCTGACCTCCAGAAAATAAGAAAAGGCACAAAGTCAGACAAGAAACACTACTTGTTTCCTAAACGGTTAAAAATTAACCCAATTTCTTCATGTAGTTCCATAATGTAAAATATCATTGTCACCTAAACACAAGTGATTTTTTCACCAAAAAATGACCATTCTGTAAAAGAAACCCCTTTTGAGTCACACTTTTCAATTGAAACTGTTTATACCTTGTTTCATAGTTCATCCAGCACAATGAGCATTTAGAGCGTCGATGTAAGCAAAATAGAACTGTATAATCTGAATGTAATTATTTGAATTCAAAATTAAAGACAACAGTTTAAAAGTAATCACAACATACTTTCTTGACAGAAAAAGTACTGTATTTTTCCCAAAATGCTATGATTTTCAGTACTTAAACTATTCACTCCTGCAAGCTAGTAGATACATCTAAGCATTATTCATGGCAATAAATAAACACTCGACAGGTCCATTATCATTTCAGCACGCACATACTGATACGAACACAGAGAAGGATGAAACTTACAATATTCATTACACTCAAAATGTAGTGTTCAATGTCTTTGCGACCATGGTATCCCACCATCATTTTGTCTGCTACTACCAGCGTTTCCACAAACCGTTCAAGGCTTACAGATCTCTTCTGCCGACTACGGCTACTCAGTGTGTCATTGACTGGGAGTGAAGCTGGAAAAGCAGATGCATCATTCATCCACCAAGGTTTGCCACTTCTTGTGAGGTCTTCTAGGAACCAAAACAATTAAATACTTGAGAAGGAGTCACTACTAAAACTTATTCAAATGCCATCTTCAGGGTTCTAACAAGGAAGTCTTTCTTGAGGTGAAGAAAAATTAAATTTATTTATTTTCTAAATTATTTTTACGTAACTTATACAATGGAAAGCCAGCTTTGAGCTCTAATAATCTCAACTCTGCTTAAATTTGAATTAGGATGATAAATCAAAAATCCTCTCTTAATAGATCTGATTTTGCACATTTATGTTACTATTAAAGATTAGTTATAATTAACCACAAGAATACATCAGAATTTTAAGAATAAGAACAAGACAGCTGTAACATCTGGGAAAAAAATTAGAAACCAAAAATTCAAAATAATGTAAAAGTTATCAAAATTTACTAAGGAATTACACATGCCCATAAAACACTAAAGCTTTTTTCCCTCCTGCAAAAGTCTGTAATTTTTAGGCAATTACGCTTACATGACTAAAATGAATCCATTTTCTCTTCAGAAAGCTATCAGATTGTATTTTATCAACTTGTGAAATAACTGAAACAGAAGGTTTTAAATGGTCTGACATGGGATAATTGCCATAGTTATTTCAAAACAATTTTCAATTCAAATATGTTGATTCTTGTTTTTCTTTCAAGTAAATACACAGAAAAATATTTACTGGCTGCAAGAGATAAATTAGTAAAAATCCTACAAAGGGAAGGATGGATTCAAATTTTTGGCTTTTTTTAGTGTGTATCATATATCCCTTTTCCCCAAGAGCCAACACAGATCTCAAGCTAAAGCTCAGCAAAATATATTGTTAGTCTGGTTTTACCTAAGTAAGATTTCAAAATATCTAAGTCATTCTTGGTATTTACAGATGAGGACAAGAACATTAATAGATACATTTATATCTGTCTGAACGGGACTGCCCATGTGAGCAATTTCTGAGATGCATCATTACTTCTACTAAAACAGGGTCAGCTAGGGATGAGTAGAGATAGAACCAGTACCTCCCATAAAAAGACAATGTTTTATGCAAGTCAGCTAAGCATGCTGATGTCAAAGAGAAAAATTACACCACAAAGAATGTATATTCAGGTCAAAACCAGGAATACAAAACTTCAGCATTCCCACTGTTGCAGTGTTTCATAATTTTTAAGGCCACAGTATTGGCTCTAAAAGGCGCATATTTTAGAGAAGTCAAAAAATTTAAATAAACCTGGTTGTTATAAAAACACCAGTAGCAAAATTGTCCTCATTCTGCAATGGGTATAATCCATTTTTTAAAAACTCTGTACAAGTATTAAAGCCTGGTTTGATTCTATAATGACTACTAAGCTTTCTCCTGTTTTTCACCTCTACTGTAGAAAATTCAAAGCTGCTTGAATTGTTCAAAGATTTTAATCTCACTTAAATAGTGACTTAGGAATGTCTGGACTTTTCTCTGAGAGATTCTGCACTAATTTTTTTAAAAATTCATTCTTTTTCTGATGCCCTTGGAGTGCTAGAAGTGTTTTAGAAAGGCAGTATTGCTTCCACATGAATTCAAAATTTTCACTCAAAATGCAAATTATTCTAAACATTTAAAAACTTCTGATTTCAAGCATAAAACTTTCAAAGGAAAAAAGAGATTATTTTAGAATCATCTTCATACTATCTTTCAAACAAAGGTCTCAGAAGACTCCACAAGAACAACCATTTCTCATTTTCTAGATAAGAAGCTCAGGCTTCAGCTGATCTCAAAGTAACCAGAAAGCTGGAAAAAGTCCTTGCACTCCAGCATGCATGAATGCTTATGCTGCTTTTTTCTAAAAAAAAACACTAAATAATGGTGACTAATTTATTTAAATGCTAAAACATATCAATAAATAAAGATCTACAATTTATTTAACAAAAAAATTTATGTGGCAACTTACATCATTCTTTCATCACATTCATAAGTTAAAAAAGAAAAAATTAAACTCTATTAACATTGAACATAGTTATAAGGAAGTAAATAAAGGAAAAAATGAAGAGGAAAAATAAAGAAAAAAAACCCACAGAAAAATACTATAATTGACCCCAAAATAATTATTGCAGAAGTGGGAAATTGGGTTTTAAATTGCAACTGAAAAGAAATCCAAACCCATGTAGACGTGGAGTTCACAACTACTTTACACAAGCTTTCCTAAGTCAGTCACCTAAAACATTGGGTGGTGGTCAAGGTAGAGAGAAAGAAGCTCAAATAAAAAAAAAAAATCTCAAAATGCAATAGCAAACTTCTTATGTTAAATGCGATGTTATGACACTATTTCAAAGCAAAACATTATGCTGGTTTTTTCTAAATATTTTAGCACCGTTATTTCATGCCTCTAGCAAGTTTTTATTCCATTTTAGAATATACCAACTGTAAAGTCTGACACAAGTGAAATCACTGCCTAATTCAAAAAACAGTAGAGCTATCCAGAAATAATCTGCTACTCTGCAGCTTTCATATGTCAATTTTTGTTATTTCTCAATCCTATTCAAACACAGCATTTGGCAAGATAATCCAGTGGTCTCAAACCCCATTGAATCAATAGGAATTTGGCAGTGGAACTTATTACCAAGGCCTTAGTGACTTCAGCTGTATCTAATAAAACATAATTATTTAGTGACAATACATACATGAAACAAATTCAACATTCTATATTTTGAACATTTTTAAGTTTAAGCGCTTAAAATATAATTTCAATTATGAAAATCTATCCTGTGCTTTCATTTGATTCTCCATGCTTCTCCAATTTTCCTTTTGTGATGGCTACCATAATTCTACCACTGATTAAGAAGTAGCCCACCACTTACTCATCCCAGTCAATTCTGATTGTGCTTTCACCAAATTCTGTCCTCCACTTTCAATTCTATTGTTGTCATTTTTCTCAAAAAGGCCAGAAACTACACTCCCTTCATCTCTACCAACACTTCAAAATCCTGAGCATTTCCCTCATGGGGAACAGGTACAAAATAAACTATGTTACGGTAGGGGAAACTTGAAAAACAATGAATAGTGGCATGGTTACTCAAGCAGATTCCTCCCTGCATATAATACTAGGAAAACTGTTCTGAAGGTAAAGTTAAAATCAGTCTCCAGACAAAATAAATCATATCCTGCCAAAAGGTAGCTACAGCTTTTTTACAAATGCATTTTAAAACACAGAGTTGGACTGTTCAAAACTTCCAAAACCAAGTAAATTCCCTAAACAACACTGAATACCTGGCTTTAATCCTTGGGTGTGAAAGCTGCAAAACTGAAAATTAATATTTGACTTTACTNTTTTTTTTTTTTTTTTTTTTTTTTTTTTTTAGGTAGTTCAGGTTGCCTTGTATGCCATTTCCCTTTAAGATAAAGCTGCAACAGTGCTCAGAAAATGAGTTTTAAAGGCTTTGGTACCCATGAGGGTAAAATAGAATGTCATCTGGAAAAGCAAGACCTTGCAGTCTTCGCAGAGAGTAAATTTTTTAGACATTTTAATGGAGTGGAAATAGTATACCAAACAAGAGGAAAAGGAGAAAATGAGATGAATGAGCATCATAATAATCTCAGGCTTATAAAAAGCAGTGCTTTAGTACTACAATAATTAAGGGCTTTGGGCTAAGAAAGCTCAGGGGGTGCACAGGAGCTTCCAAGAATAAAGGTACTATCAATTATACAAAGTAATAAATGCTAAAGATTACACCATGTTTTACAAAAAGTGCATGCAAGATGTATAGCTCTAATCAACGTGTGATCCATGTGACAGATACCAGCAGAAGAACTGAACACAATCTGACAAAAGTAGCTGCCTCTGCTTTGTGGCTTGGAGGACAATGACTTCTAAACATTACTCCAGAAGACAAGATCCAACAGAGGCCAATATCCTTTCTTTTTGTAGGAGTATAATAATGGTAAAAATTGCATATTCCTACATTTCAAAACCTTCCACTTATTTCAAGAGGCTTAAGTGACAGCTCTCCCAGTAAAATGAACATATACCAGTATCCTTATTTTATGATCAGTTAGCAAGCAGTAACATTTAAGAGACTTGTTTTGCAATATTAGAAGCAATATATTGAATAATGCTCTCAAACTAAAACAGAAGTTACATACATGAAGTCTGACATTTCATAAATGCAATTAACTGAAACATTCAAGAAAAAGCTATCTCCCAAGAACGGGATCTTGCAGACAATCTGTACTGTAAGCTTAGACAGATGGTGCCACTAAGCATAATAAACTTCAAAAGAAGCAAAAATAAATTATATCAATGAGCTGTGATACTTTTTGATTTTAAGATTAGCTATTGTCAGTCTGCCCCATGCACTGAATCTCACTGAACACAACTGCCTAGGTCTGAACTTTTAAGAATAAGCTGTTACTGAAATACAAAAAAAAATGAAAAGGTTAGAACATCTTTCTAGCCTGTTAAAAAATTACTTTCGTGCTCTAAAAGAACTTGTCAGATTTACTCCACATTGTCTTCAGGAAGTTAGTTTTCCCTTTAATCAAGGGTTATGTCAGAGTACTTGAAATGTCTATCTGTAGAAGTTAAAACTACTTTACAAAGAAAATACCTCTCCATTAAAACTATATAATCCTGCCCATAAGGCACATGTAAATCACATATTTCACTATAACGCAATAATGTCAACCAACTGGACCAAAAAATAGTACCAAAACACTGTAAACCTCTGTAAACACGAAAGACGTGGACTCAGTTCCAAATTTATTGATAATCATAATGCTGACATATTTATAGCATATCAAGTTTCTTCAAATGAGATCGAACACATACTAAACATTGAGCTGTAATATGTAGTCACTCATGCATGCTTTCCTGTCGGGTAATGAAGTACATTTATACACATTTTGAGGAAGCTTGTGATCATTTCTACCACTGTACAACAACATAGGCATAAAACAAGACTTACTCCTGCTGTCTTAGTTTTTGAAATACACTATATTCTCAATCTGAATCTGCAAAAAAAGAAAAATCAAAACTACTTTTCAACAAGACATTACATTACCCATAAGGAGGATTCTGATAGCTACATTCTCCACTATGTCTTAAATGTGAAACAAGCAAGATTTTAAAATATATCTTAAGTTATCACTTTTAAAAGGAATGGCACTCATTCTTGTTTACCTGAGACTCCACAATGACTGTGATCATAGAGGTGTTGCTGGTGCATGGTAGATTTTTTGTATATAACATGAGGATGACCATTCTCGTAACTATAGTTACTAGAATCTTCTGTTATATTTCTTAAGGGCTCAATAAAATACTCATCATCTTCTGTAGCAATGACTCCATGCTTAAAGAAGCAAATAAGAAAACAAAAGCTTACAATAGACAATGTGAAACTACTATCACAAAACTTAACTTTAAAAAACATTCCCTGTGAAGAAATCTGCAGCTAGCACATGAACCAGCTCTCTGCTGATTTTAGTATGAGCAGAGTAGGTGCCCATAAACAATACAGTGAGAAAAAATAAAACTGTCATTGTCCTATTTGTGGAATACTTCACCTTTTTTTTTTTTGGTAGATGTAGTTAGAAAAGCAAGAGCTATTCTCAAAATATTACAAATAATCTCTTCACAGAGATGTTCTGAAACTATATAATTCATATTCATTAAAAATTACACCAAGCCAAAATGGCCTTGCTTTAATGGCGAGTCCAATATCCCTCTGTGATTCCACACTGCTAGATGCTTAAAGCCAAATACCTCATCAAAGACAAAACACCATGAAGGATTAATTTTAAAACACATACTCAAAAAAAAAATTATTTTACATCCAGACACAATCCCAAAACTGAGCTAGTTAATAGAAATCAAATTATTTATATTAACTTAAGTTACACTGTCTACAAAGCACTTATTCCATAAAAACTCTTGCCACAAATCTAGCAAATAAGAGTTATTGCAGACTGTACACTAGATCTCATTCTCCATAACAAATGAACTTTTTTTTTCCTCATACTGCTTTGCTGAATAGTAGATATTCTATTCTCATAACTTTCACATTCGTGAACTCAGCTTCTTCCAAACAGGAAGT
>VWYN01000427.1:0-24399 GCA_013400075.1 Hippolais icterina
TTTTTTTTTTGTGAGTTTGTCACTTGATTTAACACACAAACAAGTAAACACTGCAGTCGAACAAAAATGATGGAGGCAAAATTGTCTAGAAATGGGTAGCAGGGGGCTTGAGATTTTATTGGCAGAGAGCTGTCAGAAAAGGCCACTCTGCCTTCTCCTGAAACCAATGAGTTCAGTAGGCCACTTTCATTGTTCTTTCCTCCCTATATTACCACATGATGTCAAGCCTTTTGTTGTATTTTGAGAACTATAAGCAAGGGAAACATGAAATATTGCTCTTCATACCAAGATTTTGCCCACTGGCATAGTAAAGACTTCAAGAATCAACTGTCACTTTAACAAGCTGTAGGAAAAATGGGATATAGGTACAGCAGGTGAAAGCTTTCTGTTGAACATATCATCCACTTTTCACAGAGGATGATAAAGGATTTAATTGTCAAGTAACAAATGCAAGACAACGTTGTGCTACAGCACTTAAAACTACATCTCCCAGCTGTGTGTTACACCAGGGTAGAAGGTGACATTGCATCCACAAGATAGCAATGTGAGTGAGAAGTATTTGGACAAGGAGTCAAGGGTATACTTATCAGCTGTCAGTCAGTTCTGCTACCCCACAGACTGGTTAGCTTTTTTGAGTCACATTAGATGAGAATCCTTCCACCAGCTACAAAACCATTGGCATCTCCTATATGCAGTACTCACATTATTCACATAAAAACTATGACAGAGGAGTTTTCTGATCAGCCTTTGACAAAAGACAAAGGGCACTACACAATTTGATAGGAAATATAAATATTCTATGTGTATTTTCAGTTGTTGGAAGGAATGAAACATGTTGGTACCAGATATTGATTCAAATTATTTTTTCCTCTTGCTTCTGGAATCTCTCTTTCTCTCTCACACACACACACTTTCCAAATAGTTTCTATACCCATTCAAAAGTCATTTCAAGAGAACAGTTAAAAAAAAATACCTATATCTTTCCTCTTGTAGCATCTGAGAAATAAAGCCATAGTCTCTTTTAAATTGGGTTTTTAAATTCTCAATATCATCAGCTAATTGGGACTGTGTCTCCTTGATTTCCCTTAGTTCCTCCAAAATCATGGAAAGTTTTCCTTGGCTGTCCAGGGTACTTGCCACAGCAGGACTAAAGGAAGTATTCCCATTGCTATCTGCTGATCCAGAGGTCCCACTTGAGCATTCATCATCACTAACATATTTTGGTTTGGCAACAATGGTGGCACTGCCCCCATAGGTTCTAGAACTCGTTTCTGGCCGAAATTCATCCAGGGTATTTTTGAGATGAGCAATGTTGTCTGCACTACCAAATTTGTTTCGGATCAGGTTAGCAAACTCTCTAGACTTGCTGAAAACAAAGACAGGTGGTGTCAAAGATACACCCGGGACACCCGACTTGCTGCTCTCTGTTCCGTGCCCAGTGCTACGAGACTTTCCATGTTGAACATCTTTCAAGTTATCTTTGGAAGTATCTTTGGTAGCTTTGGAAGATCCATTTTGTTCAATATCTTTGAGCTTTTTATGATACTGTTCCAATTTCTTCTGCAGCTGGGCAATGGAGTGGGCAGATTTTTGGTTCTTTTTCTCAAAGACTTGCTTAATGCGCCCAGCCTGTTGCTTGTCTGCACTGTTTACCAGTTTCAAATATTCAGCCACGTTTCCATCTCGAGCTGTTTGTTCAACCTTGATTTGCTCTGTAACCTTGAGGATTTTCTGTTTCAAGCTATCTGCATTGAGTTTGACTTTGTGAAATTCTAGGACCCCATCTGGTACATCAAAGTTCAGGTTGGTATCAGAACCTCCACGGCGGATGTTAAGCGGTAAACTCAGGGTATTCATGTCATGTCTTTCCACCTGAGAGAAAAGAAAAAGAGGTAAATGGAATTTAATCTTTTTTTAAAATCAAACATACAGTTTATTTTTCCACATATAATTACATCAAGTACACAGTATAAAGTAGCTTATATTAGCAAAGCATAATAAACTTTTCTTTGAAATTAAGCAGTATTTTTCTTGACTTCTACAGGTTAATAAATAGTTCAAGGAACTGCTTGTCTCTCTTAAAACAGAGTAAAGATAAATTAGAGAGAAAATTATTCAGAATAGCTTACAGAATCACTGTAAGCTTTTCAGAATCACTTACAGTTTTACACAAAATGAGAATAACATATAGTTAGAAAAAGTTCCTTAGTATATTGTTTATTATTAAGAGTTTCAAAGAGACCATGGCTGATAATCACTCCATTTTTTCTCTTAGAAGTGGTCAAACACCAATGGAGATGTAACCAGATTTTTCCCTCTACAGAAGTGCTATACTGTCCAGTATATTTTCCCAGGTTTAATGCCTTCTTTGATACATCCCATTCAAATTCCTCCAACAATTCAAAGTTTTTGCAAAACTAGCTGAAAGAAAGCTCTTGAAAATTTAGTGTATGCTACAAGCTGGAAGCCACTACTGTTTTTTAAGGGCATGGAGAAAGAATTGGCCTGTATTTGACTTTCCAGCTTGATGAAGGTGCTCAACTACTGTTTTAATTCTGTGACTAATTACAATATCATTTTGTGCCAAAGCTTATTAAAAAAGGTCTGCTAATTCTGTTTTAATAGGAGGTTCACTGAAAGAAACTCATGAAAGAAAACTGCGTTCAGTCAGCTATAAGATCTGTACACCTTAAATGCTCTCCAGAAGCACAACAAAAACAAATAGGCAACTCAGTCACAACACTGACCAGAACAGATCATTTTATCTTTCTCAACAGAAAGGCAAGATAGTCTGATACAAAACATTAAAAGTACTTCCTTGTATAAAGTAATAGTTATGAGGGAGGTATGAGCAGAATGATCTAAACAAAATACCTTCATCCCTATTATCATCTTGGTTTTGCCTTTTTTGTGTGACAAACAAAGCGCATTTCATTGCAGCTGCCACAGTGTCATGTCTGTAGAGACTGCTTAACAAATGCTCTAGCCATTATGGGTTTTCAGAGCTTTAATACCAGAGGGAACAAATATAATTCCTCAGGCAAGACCATTGCACAGACAAGGCAGAAGCTATATTAATGTACCTCTTAAAGATGCATTTGTGAAATGCTTTAACTACTCTTTCCTTCAAAATATCTGAGATACCATGTTAAAAGTTTGATTTCCAAGTATAGCGTTTATTATTATGTATAATACTGAAGATCGTGCAGCCAGACCTATGAGTACATGTCCAGTGATCACCATTCAATCCTTTTCTTGAGTAAAAAAACATAAACCCATCACTAAGTATTGTTCTAAGGTTTGTTTTCCCATGTTTGTACAGTTTTGGCAGGTTTCCTGGAAATTCACTCAAGGATTCTTGTATTGTCCTTAAAATACAAACTCAGTAACCAGATAAAGTGTCCTACTGTTAATACCATGCATCACACACAGCTTGATTAGGAGAACTACTCTGACTGTACCACACTGGGGTACAAACACAGAGGGGGTGATGCACCTATAAATCTGAATCTGACTAAGATCAGAGAAAAGATCATCTCTACTACTTTATATGATTCTCCTTACAGATTACCAAGGATTACAGTAGGGATTTTTCTTGATTTTTCTTTTGCTACTGCACCACTCAGGGCACAAACCAAGTAACATAAAAATTCACATTCACCAATACCTAAAAAAGACACTTGAAAAATGCATACTGAATGAGTTGTGGAGTCAACAATTTATTTTGGAGAATATTGGTTAATGATGCCCTTTAAGACTCAGACTATCCCAGGGATTAAACCAGTGCTGTGGCCTAATAGACCTACACTTTACCAGTTCGTTAAAAACAATTGGTATTGATCCAAATGCTCAGTATAAAACAAGAATTTCTTGAAACAACCTAAGACCTTTTTTAATAAGCTTTGGCACAAAATGATACTGTAATTAGTCACTGAATTGTATACACACAAAACAGAACCATCACTGATGTCACTCAGGACAAGCTGTACATAACTTCCAGGAATGGGTGGGTCTATATCTAACCTTTATACAGCAGTAAGTGTTTATTTCCGCAGTAAAAAATAGTCTAGAAATGTATTGTAATAATTGGATACAAGCCCAAACCAGATCCTTTCTTCCTTATGTCCTCACCCTCACTGGGCTCTCTACTGGTCAGCCTTCTCTGCCTTCCTGAAACTTCAAGGCCACAAAAGCAATAAAGATAAAAAGAACAATTGCATTGAAGGGATATGTCTGCTGAATGCTGCTGTGCTTTTGGACATGAGGAAATCTGTTAGCATGGGGTAAATCTGCTCCTAAATAAAACCAATCATAGAGTCACTTCAAATTCAGTAAAGTTTATAAAAGAATTGTGTTAAAATTCCCAAAGCACTGCTAGCAGTAGGGTTTTTTACTTACTGGATTGAGAGTTCACTAAGCATACAAAAAAGTCATATCCAACATGTATTTCTGCGTGATTGTATTTGGACAAAAATGGCAGGTGTCCTCTGCCATCATGTTGCAAGGCTGGGTCAGGCAACAGAGGCTCTTGAGATCCTCTGCTGATGTAATACACCTTTTTGTTGAGAGGGGATGTCTAGTGCGGGGTGGAGTTATTTCTTTTTTGGGTGAGGGGCTGGTTGGTTGGTTTTTGTGGGGTTTAGGGTTTTTTGGGGTTTTGGGTTTGGTTATTTTAAATCAGAAGCAAGCAGACAGTGGGGGATGCCTAGATAAGTGGCCTGTCACTTTTCTTCTACCTTGATGACCCATTTGTGATTGTTTTATAGCTCAGCACTAATGCTACCCCAAGACATCAGATTTCCATCTTCAAATTCTACCCCAAATCCTTCTTGCTGCAAGTCTCATCCTGTGATGAGAAGAATTAGCTTCACTTCCTGCAGTATCGAATGCCTCATTCTTTATACTGAGCACAAGACTGCAAGTAGGAGTCTGAGATGCTTCCTCATCCCTGCAGGGACTAGTGCCCTCTCCTGGGATGCAAGCTGAAATCCTCCCAGTGCAGGAGATTGAATGAATCTCCTTCAAACTGTGTGAGTGCCCTTCCAGCTATGCTACGGGAAGAAATGAGGAATGCCATCCATGCCATTGTTCCTTCCGTGACTCCTGGGTCCCCAGCATCTCACAGGGCCACCAAGCTGCTAATAATAAAGAAGTTGTTGAGAGACTGGGTTTTTTTATTTATTTTTTAATTGTGGTTGCCAAGAGAAAAAATACAGTAGAAGCCACAACAATTAAAAGGATGAGCCACCCTTCTAGAAGTGAGAAGCACTTTAAGAAAAAAGAATCATCATACGTATCTCATATTGTGGTAATTAATAGGGAGCTGGGCATTAGCAGTAGATGAGAAGCAGCAGTCCTGAGACATTTGGTACCATCAGGTAGACAGGAAGTCAAAGCACTAGCTAGCCCATAGTTTGAGGAAATACCAGAGACGTGGCCTCAATCTGTCTTCTAGGAAAAAACAGGGAAAAACCAATTTGCATATGGTCCTGGGATAGCCATAGCTGATGTTAGCCTGAAAAAAGAAACCTGGGCCTTGGAGAGAGATCACTGCATTTTATGGAGCAGTTCAGATACACACTTCACAACAACCCAGTTCAGAACTAATAGTAATGTTTGTGCTGCTGAAATACAAGCTTTTACGAACAGTGATTCAGGCAAGTAAAGCAATTCAGGGTCCCTGCCTGCACCAGAGCCTGGCATCACAGATGACTAGATGGGTAACTCTCAGAGATAAAGCCCCAGTCCCCCTTTTTCCAAGGAGCCAAGCAGATCTCCAACTGTCTGACCATGCTATCCATGCAATCCATCCCAAGCCAAAGTCCAGAGCTTCCACAGGGACAGCAAAATCATTGCATGGTGCAATGAACACAGATGCACTGCTAGGAATCCTTCACTGCACATGAATTGTCAGGTTTACTTTCTGTCTTAAATGTAAAGTGGAGGGCTGGGTAATAGGCAGCCTGCCATTCAAAAAGAAGCATTCAGAGCAGAATAGTGATTGGAAAACCCAATCATGGAAGCAAGGATAGGGATTTCATTGGCATCATAATGATGCACATGTTTCTTCACTTAATGTCTGCAAAAGCAGCACAAAGGTCAGACTTGTAGGCCATGCTATCAAAGACCCCAGAGCACAGCAGGACCCTTGTTCCCCAATGCCACAGGCAAGCCTGTTGGAAAGGGATTCCACATGGACAGGATCTTCTAAACAAGTGAAAATATCATGTTTAATGGCCTATAGAGATTGGTCGTTGTATCCTACTATTGGAAAATATAAAGCAGACCTAGAAGACCTTATTTCTTCCCCAAAGATCCTGTGTGGGATCCATCCAGGAGAAAAAAATCCATACATGTGAACAGAGCACAAAAGGCATGCAGCCCATCCTAGTGCAACCCACATCCTACGGCTGCTCAGATGAATCACATCCTGTGTTCCACTGACTGTGCCAATGGCTCTCCACTGACAAGTGAGAGATATGCCCTATGTTTAAGGTATCAAATTGAACTCAACTCTTTGGGTCATAGATTTCTTTTATGCTCTTTTAAAAAGTACCTTTTAAAAGCATTGAGAAAAAAAAGCATTTACAAGACCGATGCATATATGCATCAGGCTCCAGAAAGCCTACACCCTTGGATTGCCTCACTAACAGAAACAAACCATGAAGACATAAAATGATCTACTTATTTAAATAGGCTTAGTTTACAGGTGTTTCCTTCTTTTTCTTTCTCTAAGCAACCTTATTACCATCACCAGTCATAGCTCTGCATGCCAAACAAAAGCTTATGATGACAATTAAGGTCTATCTTGAAAGAGTTTCTGATGAATGCTTAGAAACAGAATCCCATAAGGAGCATACAAAATAGGATTAAGGCAGCTTTAAAGCTCTTAGAATTTGGTAATAGCAACAAAAATCATCAGAAACAATTCTCTTTTTTCAGAAATATGTATATGCCAGAAGCACAGGTGTTTCCATGGGTAAAAGAACATGCAGAGGGGGTTTTAATAAATTTTCAGTATATTCCAAAGCAGAAGTATATTTGGGGAGAGACTTTTACCATCTCCTTCTAAAATCCACATAAGAATCCTTCATGGAAGTCTTAAAATAGAGCTAAGTTCACTCTTCCTTCTAAAATCCACATAAGAATCCTTCATGGAAGTCTTAAAATAGAGCTAAGTTCACTCTTCCTTCTAAAATCCACATAAGAATCCTTCATGGAAGTCTTAAAATAGAGCTAAATCATTCATAAAACATTTAAAAATACATAAAATCAGCCCCCAACATTTTTGTACAGTATGTTACAGCAAAACACATCCTGCTTGTGAGTTTTTTTACAGAGCTAATTATTAGTAATATCTAGAAGTACCTACACTCAGAATACCATGCTCATAATCATGCAGCGTGTTGAGAGTATATGGAAATGGAAGGAGTCAGCAAAACTTGTTTCTACATTTTACTGGGGTAATGGAAGATCCTGAGTGATTTGTCTGAGATCACCTGGCAAGTGCTGATGGAGTCAAATAACTGAAGGTGTTGCTTTCATCATCAACAGTTCCTCTATTACCTATTAACTCCTGACCTCTCTCAAAAATACATTAAAGCTATAAGGCATCTCACTAAGACACATGAGGTGTTTATTCCAGGTAGAAGTCAAAGGTAATGCCAGATGCCCTTTGACAAGTATCTGCTCTTCAATAAGCAAAGGCTGGGAAACTTCAAGGCCATTCTATGAGTAAGGCATCATACAGGGGCAGAGTAGGCTGTAGAAATTTGAATCCTTTTGAAAATTTTCTGTACTATGCCAACAGGGTCTGGTAATTATAAAAATTCACTTGTTCTACTAGACAACTGCAGCAAGACCTCAGATACAGACTAAACTACTAAGCATGCTAGGCTTAGTAGTCATGATGTCAGATGTTGAATCCAGTCCTCCTCAGGGTCAGTTTCATCACGTGTCTTTCCCTCCATTTTAATTCATTAGCACCACAGAATTGAGACTGGAAGCACAGGCACCTCAAGACATACATGTACTTGCAATTTTAGTTTGAGTGGAAAAAAACCCAAAATTAAAAACAAAAACAAAAACAAAACGAAAAACAAACCCAAAGTTGAAAATGCTATAAAACAAACTCTGTAGAAAGCAATTGCAAGAAAGCACATGACTGAAGTTCTGGTGCAACTAGACTTTTACTCTCTTGATGTAATCTGGTCAAGGCTGAATACTCGGCCAAATACAGTCAACTTCACACCAAAGTTGGTTTGCCTCAAATCCTACAGGCATGCTCAGTTCAAACCAGAAATACTCCAGAAAGAACCTTTTCTCTAATTTCTATTTAAAGGATTGAACTAAAGCCAAATTTTCTAGGTGACAGCTTGTGTGTAAATAAGTATTTAGATATGGTACTATTTCTAATTAGACCAATGTGAGATGAGAACAATGGTGGGAAGAGGCAGTTTTCTCTTTCACTGGTAACGAGCTCCTTCAGAACCCAAGAACATCCACTGAAAACTCTCCAGTGTCATAACTCACACTCAGTCCAGTTCCAAGTTTTTTGGCTGCACAAAACTGGCATAAGCAAACTGGTTCCAATACAAACAACTTCTGTGTCTAGACACTGAAAATTGAAAACAACATGCCTCTATAAAAGTAAGCAAGTTACTTTCCATTTACTGTCCAGCAGTCATGTGAAGAAAAAAAGAATAAAAATCACTGTCCTGGCTAGAGAAAAAATACAGTGATGAGCCAATACTTGCATTTACTAAGCTTAAGTTTCTTAAGCAGGCAAAAGATATATCCATACCCCTTGGTTAACTATTTTGCTTCAGTCCTCCTCTTTAGATAAGCACCATTAATTAAAAACAAGTCAATAAAATACCTTCTTCTAAGTCAGATCAAAATAAATGTAATTCATGTGCATGTTCCTTCTGCCTCAGGTTTACGCAGCAACCTAAGGAATTGCTGGAGAGTTCCAGGTGCTAAATGAGTGGTTCCATCAAGCAGTGCTAATAAGAAGCCTGCACTCCTATTCCCCGTGAAGGAGAGTGCCCTTCACGTGACACAAATCCCTCAAAGTACTACCACTATGAAACAGTGTGGGGGTGACTTAGTTTTGATGAGTGATGACAGACATTTTTTATCCCTTCTAGATTAATTGTTCAACTTACATTTAGTGTTTCTAATAAGCCTTCTCCCTTCTCCCTTCCCAGCTTTTATAGATTTTTCTTCCCCTCCCATAAGGTTTCTTTCTCTAAAGATGTCCGAATAGACAGCAATAATTTCACTACTGTGAAACATTCTGTGAAATGTCAGCCTGCTACACATTTTCAATCACTAAATTCTTTTCCATGAATGAGAATTTGATAAAAAGCCAGCTACATACCTGCCATGACTAATCACTTCTCATAGTTACAGCATATGCTTCTCATCTTTCACCACTTGTGATTTAGTGTGCTTTCCTTTGTATCACTGCATTGTCTAACTTCTCATCACAAACTATTCCACACTGATAAAGTTGCAGCAAGTCACCTTCTCCCTCCACCTGTTTCTTTCTCTTTCACAGTCAACTCTTAATTTCATTGCTATTCAGATAGACTAAGCATTTTTCTAAAATCCCAGCTCCTGGAACTGTACAATCATACAAGAGAATTCCAGGAAATACTATGAAGTTTCTTGCCTTCAGTTATACAGAAATAACTCTCAAATCTAACTTCATATTCAACAACCAATCAAGTCCTCCATGCCCCAAAACAAAGACAACTTTAAGGAAATTTTAAATATGTAATTTCCAGACCTACAAAAATCAACCCCACAGCTCAATGCTGATTTTAGTCTGATTCATGACATTTATTGTTTTGAGCTGGCAACATTACAGAAAACCTATTTTGTAACAGGAATATTAAGGCTTTACAGTGGCAGGGAACTTTGAAAGTGTTACTACTGAGAGACATAACACTCTACATCCATATAGACTGGCCATCACAGGCAAAAGACTCAAGACTAGGGGATTTTGTTTGCTTAAACCATCGCAAAACTTCCGTTTATAAACAAAAGAACAATAGCTCCATCAGGCATAGGATCTTTTCATTTGCGTTAATGCTGCAGCAGCACATCCTGAGCATATAAACAATCACATCTTGTCCTGTACATGAACTGAGGTGCTTACTTAAAAGAGCCTGCCTGCTTCTTCCTTTTCCTCCTGCCCTGCATCTCTCCATGCTGGGCTCATAAAGTCCAATTTCAAAAATACATATCTGTTACATCAGCAGTTCTGCCTATACCCAGGAGTTTTATTTCATTTTTTTTTTATATAAAAGGTTTAATCAAAAGATAGGGTCTGCTTTACTACATTACATGACTAAGCAGCTTTTTTACCTCTCCACAATAACTAGTACATCTCTTGACAAAGCCACTTTATCTTATCAAACCTTCATTACTTATATACACAAGTACACTTTCACCATTTGCCACATTACACATATGAGTGCATGTTTTGGCTCCACATCTGATATTCAAGGCTTGTATTTGTACCCAAACCACAAATAACCCCAAACACAGAGAATTGCATGAAGATTGAGCCATCAAAAACTTTGGCCACACTTCATGATCTACAAAAACTGAAAAAAAAAAAAAAATAGAGAGAGAGCCCAGAAAAGAAAGAAAAGAGAGAGGAAAATTTTGTTTAAAAGACTACTTTTAAAAACCCCTTATTTCACTGGGCAAAATAAAGACAATTAAAATTTGAATCACACAGATGCATATTATGCAGGTCATTTGTTATTCAATACCATTGCTGCAATAATGGTATTTTAACCCACTATACACAACTGATTAACACTGCTCTGACTTAACTCTGGAGAAAACATCCTTATTGCACTGCATTAAGAACCAAAATTCTCTGAAGAGTCAATATATTCAACCTCCTGTGGATCACAGCAACACAATTTTAAAGCATTTTGTATTTTAAATTATTTTTAAAATAGCAAAAATATTTTCCTTTCTTTTCACTGAAGAGGCAATATAACGCATTAGGCAACAGAACCACAGTTTCCTGCTCATTGCATATCTTCCTCCAGAAAGAAAATGAAAGTTAATATAAATAATATTGTTTTGAAAAGCAGAAACTATGCTGTTACTATGCCATTAAAATGGGTCAGAAGTGATACTTTCCTTTTATGAATAGATTTACAGTTGTCCTCATTGTGGAGAAAGTCTTAAAGTATGATTTGTATGTTTACTATCTTGTTATTTATATAAATATACACGTGTAAAGAGACACTTTTAAAAACATTTTGTAAAATATCCATAAAGTTATTGTTATTATAAGTGAGTACTAGCCCACAGAAAATCTCATATCCATGCAGTATTTCAGCTGCTGTGCACCTTCTGGAGAACCTGCTCTTGGCTTGGTATTTTAAGGTTACATCCTAACAATCAACTCAGATACTTACAATCAAATCTGAATTCACAAAAAAAGGTAACTTTTCCAGTAAAAAGACCCAAACAGAAGACTTTATGAAGATGAGTGTGCCTCTACAAGCAGATGTCCCTGAATCCTCTTCTTTAAAGAGGCTCCATGTGCACATTATAACAATACATCAAAGTAGTACTTCAGCCAGTGCTCTAGAAACATGTTCTCTTGTGTATACAATGCTTAAGTTTCACTGATTTCCCAGCCTTGGGAAGGCTGACCTGAAACAGAGGCTGGACAGAGCTAGAGAATAAAGCTGGTATTTATTAAAAGATCTCCAGGATCCACCTGGGCATTACAGGTGCCTGACCAAGGCTGCACCCAGGGTGGGCTGAGAATGGTCATAAAATGGCTGACTGGTCACCAGATTTTACATTTTTATAAGTTTTGGGGTTTAATTGTCCAATTACATATTGGGGTTTAATTGTTAAATTACAGCTTCAGGTTGTGAGGTCCCATCCTTCTTGTTCCTCCCTTCAGTCTACCATTGTTTATGCTTTTGGGCTGAAAGTTGTCCTTGGTCCTCAGCAGGAAAAGGGATTTGTTTTGTCTACCTGCTTTGTGAGGAGAGTTTACTGGCACTTAATGTGAGGCTCAGAACTACATCCCTAGGCAGCACAGAATCTGAAAAAAAGAAAGCTAAAATCTAAGGTATCACTCATATAATCTTTTTAAATGTTTATGACCTGGTACTAGCATGAACCACTCCCATGAGAGGTTGGAGGTATGTCTTTTAAAAAATATAAGAAACTTTTCTTCAGTCTATGCTCTCTGAACAAAATTCAGCTAAGATTGTTTTATTGATTTTATAGAATTAATCCAGTATTTGTACATAGTCAAGAGTCATCTTTATACTCCATTTTTCCTTTCAGTTTTTTGTATACAGTATTGTTATAATGTGCACATGGAGCCTCTTTAAAGAAGAGGATTCAGGGACATCTGCTTGTAGAGGCACACTCATCTGCAAGACAAGAGAAGTTGTTTTTCTTTTTCTTTTTTTTCCCTTCAGAGAGAGTTTTAGAGTTTTTAGAGTAGCTTAGAGCTAGCATAATTAGCTGTATATTATAGTTGGGGTTTTTTTCCTTGGTTTTTTTTCGTTTTTTTTTTTCCTTTTTTCTCCCTCTCCTCGGAACTGTACCGATCTCTCCTGACTAGAGACCTAAGAAAGCCCCAAGAAGCCTCCACAGGGGACCTGCCCCCATCAAGACCAGCCCTGCATAACAACTCCCTTCCCTCCCAGCACCAGCAGAAACAGACGACAGTGAACATCTGCAGGAGGACACTCGCTCTTAACCAAGTTTGTTTCCCCTCCATAAGCAGCACAAAGCTCTTGTCATCGAGTATTGTGCTAAAAATTTTGTGTTTTGCCTGTGTAATAAACAGGTCTTTTCCACTTCTCTCTCTCTCTCAAGAAGTCTTTCTTCCCGAACCGAGTAGGGGAGGGGGAAGGGGGACCCCGTGTAAAAGTTTTCTCCCAAATCTGTTTAAAACCATCACAAGTGTACACTTCAAATACTAGTACACATCACACGAATATCTCAACCCATAAAAGAAACTATTGTAGAGAAGTTCCGTAAGTAACATAACATCTATTAATCAAAACCCCAAAATTCAAAAGACTTTTCTAACTGAAAAGAACATCAATGAGATTCACCCAATTAGCGAGTAAAATTTTTATCTAGCCTTAAAAATATTCCTATTCTGAGAACACACTTCCCCAATTAGTGAATTAATTAAACTGAATTAACCAATTATTAAAAGGAATTACTTAGAGAAATCAATTCAGATTATATTGGAAGATAAACTAGGTTAAATTATTATTCTTATGTCACCATATTACTTGTAATGAGAGTGTTAAATCATAGATTTAAAAAGTTTTATGGAGAAAGAAAAAGACTATTTTTAAACAACTGCCTTTAATGAGGATTCACTAAATTTTTACTGTATGGTACAAATCCTCTAATTTGTACCATAGTAACATAGTAACATAGTAGCTAGTACTACCATGGCAAAACATAATGGTTGCTACACAGGCATCATTTTGAAGATGCCTGTGTAGCAACCATTATGTTTTGCCATGGTAGTACTAGCAAGTGAAAGCAGACTTTTCCCCTAAGAGATGTTTGCAAACTGAAAATAAATTTATTTCTGTCTTACCAGAACTAAAATGTCAAGGGTAGAGTGAAGTCCTGCAGAAGGAAGTCCTACGATAATACTAAAAGCTCATTACAAACCTCACTGCCCTTTACTCTTAACTACAGGGCGCATTTGGTGAACATCTCCTCATGTAGTGTAAATATACAGGAGAATGTGTATTATGCATAAAATTTTAGTCATAAATTCAGTGCTTATAAACTAAGTAAATAAACAAACCAATCCAAAACCAAACAAGACCCCCGCTCCTTTCTCTCGGTCATTCAACACAAAAACCATTCTCAAAGCCAGGACTGCAAGATGAGATGCACAGGCAAGAAACGGTAGTGACTTTGCTTAGCAGGCTAATACAAAGTGCTCAGAAACTCTATGGTTTCACAGTACATTAAAATTGCTTAAAACAGAATATATTCAGTAGGAAAGATTGTTTTCAATTTGATATTTCTTAATCTGTTAAAACCATGTTGCTAATATTTAATGCAGGAAAATAAAACTGGTTCATCTTACCTGCTATCTGTTGTAATTGAGAGGATATATAAAATATTATAGACCACCTTCATGTAACTTCTTTGCTTCATTAATATGTTTATGAAAAATTTAATTCAATTTGGCACAGATGTAGTAAAGACCTATCTCAGGAGATGGCAGGGCTGAAAAGACAACATCAACAATGCACCAGTAAGGCTCATGTAAGAAAGTGGCAAGCAAAGCTGGCTTTGCAGCCTGTGTTGCTCTTATTGCATTTTCTTGCCTTTGGATAAGTGTTTTAGACTCTATATACTTTGGATCCAAGGCTCTTAGGTTTTTTGATTTTGTTCAAACTCTTCCTAGGAGGACAGAGGGGATTAAAATCTTTATAATGCTTTTAGAGTCACAATTTAATTTGGATCTAAACATCATTATCTTAGGTGTTTCATTCTAGCACTAAAAAAGGATGTGATGGTGTTTATTTAATTGAATAGGGCAATACTAAAAATGTTTCATGGTGATAATGTCTCTCGGGAAATTATAAAATTACTCTTCAAATACCATTTGTAGAAACATGATTAAAGTTCAGAGTGGTTTAGTTGACCAAGACATTTATATGGCCAGATGCCACAATTTAAAGACAGAACTTGTCAGTTCTTCTCATTGAGAATCACTAAGATTTTTTGGAAGAGGCAGCCTTAATATTGTCATCAGAATATTGTAGTGCAGTTAACTTCACATAAAATAAAAAAAGTATAACTTGCTACAGAAATAGTATCTACATTAACAATTATATACTTATTCATACTTCTAGTTTGTACTTTTTTCTTCTTGTATTTTTTCTTCTTTTTGTTTTTGCTCAACTAACAGTAGCAACTGCATCTTTAAATCTTAAATCAGTTTGATCATGGTTTTTTATCTGGAATATATTTTACCTGGTAGAATACTTGCCAAGAGTTACAGAAATTGCCAATCTTTGCATTAACACAGATTAGTTTCATGTATCTCCTTCTATAAGTCCCATAAGGCTATCCCCAGAACAAGTTTTCTTTTTAAATAGTAGTAATAATTTATATTATAACTACTATTATTACTTATAATTTATATTATGACACAAAATGAATTTTTAGTCTGGATACTGTGACCACTAAAGCACGTGATTTTATGGAATCCAAATATTTCAGTTTACATGGATACTTGACACAACAACTGATATTGCTTAATTATTAAAATACTATCTTAAAATAGAACTGCTACACCTTCAGTAACATCCATTATTAAATCCATAATGATGGGTAAGCCAACTGCTATAAACCCCATGAGAAAAACCCCACCATCTTCAAGTTAGGTATTAATACACACCTCTGTTTTACTCAAGAATCTCCTTCAGCACTGCTGGCAAGTGTCATGTGCTATGAAGAAACATAAAGCTACTTATATGGTCTAAGTAGAGATGGTAACAGAAGTTCTTCATATCGTATCTAACAAAAACTTCATTAAGCACATAGGTTCTTCAGATTCTTATACAGCTGTAATCCATAATAGCTAGACCAGGGCAGCATTTCTGAAACAGGAGCTCAGGCTATTGCTTTTCTGCTTGGTCAAGTTGTCACAATCCACATGTCTCACAAACTGAGTCACAGAGTTCACCCATCAACTTCCGTGCCAAGTGTATGAAAACAATAGAAGATGTTTCAGAGTATTTTTAAGAGTTATTTTGAGCTTGTTGAAAGCTATTGCCTCTCTTACCTAACCACAGGGAATTGGGAGAGCCTCTATCAAGCGATGGTCAAACTGTTGCTCTTATCTCCTTGTAGATTTTGTGTATGAAGCAACAGGCTTCCCAACCTAGTAAGTTTGTTCCCCACATTCTTTGGCCATTACAATACAACCGAACTATTTAAATCAGGATACCGAAGTTCCCTGTGTAATTTTATTATGTGATAATACAACAATATTACAATAATTACAAAAATAAACCTGATGGTCTTTTCAAAGCAGCTTGCAATCGTAATTCAGAGTGTTTTTAAAAAATTATCAACAGAAAATGGCATGTGTTGATCTTACATTCAAGCTAAACATACAGGGTTTGTTCAGAAGCACAGACATAAATGCTAGTTGCCATATTTCTCTCAATGCCAGTTCCTACATATTAAACTCATATTAGATTTTTCTATTTTTAGAGTTGTGGTGATGTTAGAGGCCTATTCACCAATATGATTTGATTAGAATGAAACTGAAATCAATATTCTGCTCCTAGTCTGCCTGCCTGCCTCCCTCCTTCTCCTTTGAATTTTCTAAATTGATTTTTTTTTCCCTCCCTTAAGTTCCTATTCAGACAGTCAAGAGGATATGCTTTATCACATGGTTTAGTGTAAAATACTTATAAACACATTACCATATTCAGTCATAGCAACAGCACAGATAAAAAGAAACAAAGCAGAGTTTAGTGGGAAAGGAAGCAGATAAGAGTCATGCTGTCCTTGGAGTCCAACTATGGTTACTGGCTCTGCCCTGAGCCAGAGCTCTGTACCTGGGCAGGGAGCTGTGCTTGGCTACAGACTCCAGAATCCTGTTATAAACAGCCTAACATTTGACACAAGAGATCTCATTCCATGACAGTGGAAAAGCAAAGCAAAACCCACACCACAGTGCTCATTTTCATTAGAAAATTGTCTAAATATTTTTCCCCTTTATCTCTCTCAGTCATATGCTTAGAATAATTTTAAATAAAGTACCACTAATAAATCTGATTTTTAGAAGTCTCAACAGACAGATGAAGATCTATATCCATTACTAAACTCTCAAAAACATGACATGTGAGATTTTGCCAAATGATGTTAGCTTAATTACACACAGTGAGTTAATATTCTGAACAGTATTATATGATGAAAAATAATTTTCCAGACTCCCTTCCTAAAGAAACAGACTGACAAATACTCTCACTTTCTGTAGTCAGTTACTTGACGGCTTTGAGAAACACACAAATCACTTCAAGAAATCATAATGCAAACTGCAAAGAAAACTACTTTAGCTGAAGTCTGCTAGTTCTTGGTATTTATGTTACAGTCAAAGCAGTCTGCCTGCAGGTAAGCAAGTGGAAGAAACACATATATTTGGGCAGAAACTAATGTTAAAAATTAGCTCCTGTAGACTTAACATTACTTAAAATAAACCAAAAGTTTGAGGGGGGGGGAAAGCAGGTGGTAAACGAAAACCAAAATTACCTAGCTTTTCAGCAAATCAAAATGGCCTGAATGTCTTTTTTTCTATTTCAGCTAGAGAGGAAGTCTTTAGATATGCACACATTCATTAAATGCTCTGGGAAACTTCAGTAAATTGCCGTGATTTGCACTGGACAAAAAACTTCCATGCAAATATGACTGTATGGAATTCTGACCTCTCACAATGGAAAGAGCAAATCACAGCTTTTACTGCTCAGCTCTCCAAATTTAGATTTTAAGTCTGTCCCTACACATGCTTCTGGTACTGACCAGGAAACACTGCAACATTTTAACTTTATGGAATAAACTGACTTACTTGATTATGCATCCCATTTGGTCTGTAGGCTTTTTATGTGCTTTTTATTATCTTTCTTGTTCATTTACTGCTTTAACAAGAGTGTTATAAAAATAAAGGTCAGTACAGAAATAAATGCACCTGGTGTTATGCTCCTCTGCATAATTTAACAATATTTAGACAATAGTCATCTAGTCTGAAAGCTATATGATATAAGATATTGAAAAAGCCTGTTAGGCTGTTTGCTAGCTGAAAGCCAAAGATTCACCAAAATAAATCCAGATAAATGTTTAAACATTTTCAGATGCTTAGCCACAGGTACTGAGACCACTATAGGGTAGTATACATATGTAACAACTAATAAGCACATTGAAAAGTTCAAAATACTACGAAAAGTAATTAAAAATAGACCAGTAAAATAGATTAAAAATAGACTAGTAAAACCAATTATTTGTCATTTATTTAGCTTTTCTTTGAAGAGCTGCCTTAGGTCCCTTTCTTGTGATAAAAGTGGTGTTTAGTTTCTGTTACCAGCTTCCCAAGGTCTTAAAAGATTCATGCACAGTGCTGTGAATGCATCCTTGTTTAGAGTGCAGAGCTGGGGTGGGGGTTAGTATCATGTAAATAACTGAAAACACTTATGATGTGGTATAATAAAAAATTGATACCATTTTAACACTGCTTTTTCAAGTTCTCTAGATGTCTTCTGGGTCACATAAGGTAACAGATAATAGAAGTTCTTACTATGTTTAAAATATCACAATATTGTGATATTTGACTATCTAATGTATGAAACTCATGTCAGAACTGATCACAAGTTTAATAAAATTTTACTGTTATCTGTAAGGAAAGGAATTATCCTGGAAGTACTTAATAGAAAGAGCATTATTTCAGAAGGTTTATAGTTTCCTTGCATGTAGCTACAACTAGGGAAATTATGTTACTGCCTCGAATGCTGAGACCAGCTACAAGCAGCTATCTTGCTGTCAGACAAAATCTCACAGTGTGACCCAAAGACAATGTAAGGGATTCATCAGATTCACTAACAGACTGGTCTTCTAAGAGACTACTACATATGAATGTACATAAAATCACTCCCACAGACTTGGCAGCCTGCCAGTATTATAGTGAACAAGTCTAGCAAGGTCAAAATATTTTCGAAGTTAAATTTTTAGTGTTGGGGTATTTTGAGCCTATAGAGTTTGAAGAGTTAACATTTTTCCCAGTGGAATTTAAAAGTTTTAACTGGCAGTTCTAGATACCTGCCTCTGGCACAACCTGCCACAATGATTTGAGCTGTACTTCTGATCTGCAAAAAGGTGAATCCGAGAAAAACTCTAGTAGTTGCAAGAGAAGTTCCAGTGACAAACTGTATCTCAAAGCCTGCATTGAGATAGTCATGCCAGGTGTATTCAGTGATCTGTTACACAGGAATTGGACTCTATCCCCACCCCCAAAGCACATAGGCACACTGACAGGCAATACAAGCTAGAGATGAAAATAACCAAATCTAATCATCACATTGTTACTTCAGACTGATTAGGAGTTCTAAATATTAAAACATGAAGTACTTATTTCCTTTTTGGACAGTGTTTCCTCCTGAACATGCTTTGGGGGTGGAGAGAGAGTCCAATTCAGCATAAATTCCTAAAATGAATACTTTATGATCACCTGTCCACAGAACAGCAAGTTCCACAACTTCTTCCATGCTGAAACATCCAAGGACTCATGATGGGCCAAAACTAAATAAAGTGTGTCTTTGGCAACCACAGATACTTCATCTGTGCTTACATTTAGATGCCACATAGCTCCTACAGTCACTTCAGGTGAAATTTCATCCTGTCTGATACCACAGGAATCTAATACCTTGCACATAGTGATGATTCTGCTACCTAAAATCATAACCTAGGCCATTATGTCTTCACTGTATCATGGCTGGCATCCATGAGTGATGATGGTGGCCACTTTGATAGATGAAAGCTGAACTAGTCACTATCTTGGGTAAAGCAGGAAGGCCTGGGATTTTTCTAAGTGTTAAGATCAGGGAGGACACTGTAGGACCTGTTCTGCTCCTTCTTGAATGATGGGAGGATGCCATATACAAGGGCTTTGCTTCAAACCATGGCTTATTGGCTAAACAAAAGGTTTTGAATTTTATTCATGTGAGCAGAAGCTCATGTAAGTTTCTGCCCTTACCCTTTGCCCCCTTCCTCCATCTCTCTACATTTTTGTGAAATCTTCAGTTCTCAATTCCTTCTCTGTAACTGCTTCCCTCTCACTTTTCTATTAACATACCTTGTAATAATAAATAATAAATAATAAATAATAAATAATAAAACCTTCCCCTCACCCAGAACTTCTGTACAATCTACCTGTTCCCAAAAATTTCTTGACTCAATTTAGATTTTTCTCCCTCAGAGACAAGGGGTTTTGAAGGTAGGATCCAACGTTCTAACAGAACCATGTAATTTCTCCCTAATGGTACAACTTCCTATAAATCATATCAGTATCCATTGACATTCGGAAATTTGAAGAAAATAATCTATCCACGCACAATCTTTCTAGTAGGCCATTCTTAGTCTCTCAAAACATGCCTTATCAAACGTAAAGATACTCTTTAGGTTACACAACTTTACAAGGAAAGGAACAGCAACTCTAGGAGTCGAACAGTAAGTTAACTGCAGTAATGCAATACAGCTGCAGGAATATGAGCCAATGCAAAAGCAGAACAAACATCTCCAAAAGCCGTGTAACAAGCTCTGCCACTCAGCAATCCTCATTAGCCCAGAAGAAACTTTCCTCTCTAAGCTCTTGCGTGTGTGCCTTTGCTTCTCAGAAACACAAAAAAGTATGAAAGGGATCATATACAAAACCAAAACAAACAAAACCTAAACAAACACAGGCAAGTATGGAAAGTTTAAGTGCTAAGTTATTATGAGACACAATCTGCTTTTGAGGCTATCCAGGCTGCCACTTGCTTGTCAAGCAAAACCAACATCTGCTTTAAATTACCACTGCACCATGTGTCGTAGTTTGACCCGCCCTAGGAAGTGAGTGTTGGTTCAGAGGTTGGCACCCTTTGAACTAATGAAAAGTCATTTCATCTCTGTGAACACACACTTTAGGCTGTGAAAGAGGTAGAGTCCTCCTCTTTGGTCTTCCAGCCTTCAGAGAGCAAACAGGTCCCTCTCTTCCTCCTGGCTCTGGAGGGGGAGAGGAGGCCCCCCCTGGCCAAGGCCGAGGCCTGCCATGCGGCCTGGGCTGGGGTGGGGTGAGCCTGGACAGCATTTGCCGGCTCGCTGGCACAACTGTCTGAGCCTCGCTGTTGCTGGATCTGGGCCAGCACAGCTGCCTGTGAGCTCTGGCCTTGGCTGGGCCCCCCTCCTCCAGATCGGGGAGGGGAAGAGAACTCTTTAGCCAGCCAGGCCGACTGAGAATGGAGAGGTGGGAGATTTAACACCTAGGATGTCTTCGGGTCTTCGGTGCCAAGCCCCGCCACCCCTCTCCTCGGAGTGTTTGACCAGCACTGCTTTATCAGAAGATTCATCACTTGCGGCTTCTGTAAGTGATGGGAGAGGCGGCCTGGGACTTGTATTGCCAGCAGAAGATAAGAAGAAGAGATGATAGAGTGGCTTTTGGCCGGACTTTCCTTATAGTGGCCATAGAGACTGCATTAATGCTCCTGTAACTCATTGAAACTGTGTTTAGGGGGATGCAAGGTAGGCACTGTGTAGTGAAAATGCCAGTGCCAGAGTGAGTAAACAGAAGATTGAGAGGGTGTGGTGGTGNTGGGGGTTCCAGGTTTCGTCTCAGAAGGTTTTGGTAGGAATTTCGGTGGGGGGGAGGAGGAGTGGTTTAGGAGGTTCTTTTCACATATGATTTTGTTTCTTTCTGTTCCTCTTTCCTATATAGTGTAAGTTAATAAAGTTTTCTTTCCCTTTCCAAGTTGTAGCCTGCTCTGGCATCAGGCCAGCGGCTCAAACCCATGACACCATGCTATAGATACTGTGGGACAGGGACATTATTGCAATTGTACTGTAAAATATACTTCCCTTTCTTTTTGCCAAATTTTAATTTTTTTAAAAAATTTTAGAATTTTTTTAAGTTTACAGAAATTAAGATAATAAAGGACAGTGATACCTACATAATGAAAAAAACTACCAACTTTTTTTTTTTGTCTCTCTTTTGTCACACTCAAATAACAAAGATTGGAAAGATGGTAACTAATACTTCAAAAGCATTTTTAGCTGATTTGAAACAGAGTCATGATTCTAAACAAGCCACAAGAGAACTATTGCAGGTAGTCTGAAGACTTTGTACTAAAAGGAATGTACAAAAAGAAATGCAAGTGAGATGCATTTAGTAACTTCCTGATTTCTTTTCCCTTTATTTCACATACTTTAAAATGTGTGTTCCTGAATTATTTCTTCCTTTCCTCCAGAGATTCCTTTGCAATGGCTCCATAACAGTCCACTAATGAGGGCACTGGTACCACAATCTCTTGCCAGGTGAGTCAATTCAGATGCAAAATGTATCGTGACTGCACTGCAGAATTCAGTGGAGAAGAAATACTTAATCACGGATGAATTACATGTTCAGTCATATGTGCCCAGGCAAATGGCATGGGGGAAGTAGGTTTACTTATCAGCCAAGATTGTCCATCGAGAAATGCACAGTTGGATTCTAGGCTCTCTTCAGCTTAAGACACGTCCAAACTCACAGCTTCAAGGCAGACATCCCAACCACAAAACTGACAGCTAAGACAATGACGTTCCTCTGCCTCTCCAGAAGAGGCAGAGGAATTCCAGAAGAATTATGGCCCCTGGACCCTGAGATTTGTGGAGAGATTACAAAAGATAGTAAGACAGTAAGGACATGCCCCAGGATGGGGAAAGCTGTCCTCACACCACAGATGTGTTTTGAAGAAATGCAGGAGGGCACACTAGCATGTTACCTTGCATTCTTGGGCTTGCTTTTTTTATTCTTCAGCAGCTAGCTTGCTGCCCTGATCCCATACAGTGCTGGGGCCAACCAGCCTCAGGAGGCACAGAGGCCTCAGTCAGTTTCCACACTTAAGAAATACAGGTTCCCATGGAGCTCAGCAAACAAGATGGTAGGGAATACTCAAGGTTTCCCAACAGACTCCTTTCCTTTAGTTCAGCTGCAGCTTAGTTATGCTGCAGCACTTCCACAACACATGTTAAGTCTGGTTTTTGTCCTATTCCTGTAAAAAAATATTTTGGATAATTTTTTTCAGAACCTTTATTAATCAGCAGTGTGCAAGCCACATGTCTCTCCCATTAAAAGAGCAACTATGCTTAATGCTTCACCCACCATGATCAGAATGGAGCTTATCCAAAAAACATGCATAACTACTCAATATTGACAACAATAACCTGGAAAACTGTCCTGCATGCAAGCTAGAGCATTTTAATGGACTGCAGGCACAACCTGCTTTCCATACATTGTTTTTACATCTTCAGCAAACACACAACAGAATCAATGCCATCTAGTTACCTCTAAAATCATGGTAGACTGAACTGGCTTATATACCTGAATAATTTAGCACTGAAGAGAGGTGATGGCACTCTCATATGAAATCAGGCTATGAGAGCCTGTACCTCCTGAGACCCTCTGTGTTTATGCACACATTTAAGAACTCAAGCTGTTGGTTACAACGATTTTAACTGTTCTGCTTCAATACTTTGCTTTCTTTTATAACTCTACTGATTTTATTTTTTTTCTATTAAATATACTCATGAAAGAGATTTTCATCAACTAGACAGAGCACAGCAAGTAACTACACAAAATAGGTTACATCCTTTGGTATATCTTTTTGGACAAGCCTGCTCTATATTGGAAAAGTTAATAGTAAAATTTAAAAAAAAAAAAGTTCTCTATTCACCTGAAGCTTCAGTTCTTTTGGTTATGAATCTTAATATGGATGTCTAAAGTTTGGCAAGCTAAAACTGAACCAGAGCTAAAAAATTATCCGTACTATCCAGCCTTGTATGCAGCAAAGCCCAACATATAATACAATACAACAAAAAGTTGTATTTTATTTTTTTATTGAAAATGCATGAAGTATAGGCAAGCTGTTAAAACACGTAATACTTGGTAAGATAGACATAACAATCTATTTTAAAAAAAGGCAAAATTTTTAATTTTTTATGAAGGTCATGATTTTCTTGCTTCAGTGGTCATGAAAATGAAGTATTAATGTCATGCACAAGAATGAAGCTTACTGAAAACTCCAGAGCTTTGTCAAGACCTCTAGATCAAGAATTTCAGAAGCAGCAACCAGAGTTACTTCAGCAAAGGCCATTCTTCCACACTGTGTGGCAGCTAAGCAGTGCAGAAAGGCATTTCAAATATTTGACCAGCATCAACTGCTGTTTGTGTTCACAAGCATGGATGAATCCAGAATCTCAAAAAAATTATAAGAAACATACTCTACTATGCACCTGAAGACACTGAAACACTGTCAAACAGAATTAAGTGCATCTACTGGCAGAGAAAAAGCACAAACCAAACAAATCACTAGACAGCAATGAATACAATGTATTCTTGGAGAGAGAATTTAAAATATATATTGACAAGAATTTTCCATAAACATATGCCCAAATTTAGTTAACGCTAGTCTTCTATGAATCTTAAATTAGCTCATGAAACATGGATGGAAAAAATCAAGACCAACAATTGTTTAAAACTAAAGACTAAGGATTTAGTTTCAAGTAAAATTGCAACCACGGAAATGGTCAAAAGATTTAAAAAAAAAAAAAAAAAAA
>VWYN01000427.1:24404-36400 GCA_013400075.1 Hippolais icterina
AAAAAAATTAAACCCCGGAAAAGGGAAAAAAAATTAAAAAAAAAAAAAAAAAAAAAAAAAAGAACTAATCCAGCTAAAATTTCAAAGATGCAGTCTATGTATATCCACACAAGCACTTACTACAGCTCTTGTTCTCAATGAAGAGAGCAATGATTTGAGAAAAGAGGTACATCAAAATGGCGTGGATACGGGATTAACGCTGCACATCAATTGTGGCAGGAAGCACTTTGAGTAACACCAAGCACCACACCAGAACAAAGTGCTCTGCAGTCAATACCTGCCTCTTCACTTGACATCTTATGCCTTCCCAAAGGCATAACCATCTCATTCTGAAGGCACCTACAGTGCTCCCTTCACAGTGCTTGCTCTGGCCATATGTTTGCTGCTAAAAGCACAAGAGTTGGTTGGGATATTATATTCATACCAAAATTGCCTTCCCAATGGTCCTAAGGAATGCTCTTTCTTTCTACACTCCAACATGAGACACTGAAAATGCTAGCACATCTTCACCTGTGCGCTTTGGGAAGATCATTAGTCAAGTTTTCACTATTAATATACTTTTGTCAATTCATCATTACCTGATGATATAGAAGCTTCATCAAATTAGAGTATAAAGCTGCCTTTTATGGCAGAGCTCCATGGCGCAGACAGAGATCCTGTCAGGCACTTCACGGCCAGGCTGCACAGGGCATTGAGCAACATGGGCTGGTAAAAGGTTCCCTGCCCGTGGCAGGAGGGCTGGAAGTAGGTGATCTTCCAAACTAAGCCAGTCTATGATTATGTGATCAGAGGGCACACGTTACACCTGATCAACAGCTGAATAGGCACCACTTAGGGTTCTGAGCCTTAGCTCAGCTTGAACAGCAAACTGGAACAATTGCTGTATTCCCTCAGACACATTGCCAGAGAAGAAGAGGCAGAGACAGTCTGCTGTAAAATCCCTCACAATCCTGCAGAAATGTTAGTTCAGCAAAAACAACGGAATGTGGTAACATATGGATCTTAGATTTATTTCCTTAAGCAACAACACCAGCAGCATCTTCCCAGATCTCCTCACTCACTCCTCAGATTCTTTTATGCCCCCAAAACATTATAGAGTATTTTCTGCTTGCTCCAGTGTCCTTAATTGCCATTTATAATTGCTTCAACTTCAATAGTGTCCCTTACAAAACCTTTCTGGCCCAACAAATGGGCAAGAAAGCATATTCTCTGGATAATCTTAAACTGCCTGCCTGCTGATGGACTGGCGTGCCAGACAGTGGATAACAGGAAAATTGTCTGACTTCCACTCCCTACGAGAATGGATAAGTGCCTGGTGAGGACACATGAAAATCATTTTCCCAACATGTCTAGACTCATTACCTTTGAAGCCACTACTCTCCTGTCATATTTACTAGGCAGAATATAATTCACTTAAGCAAATCTGAATGATAAAAAAGCCTCAGGAAACATGTAAAATAATTTCCAGGAGACAAACAAAAGACTTAAAGGAAATTCCTTGCTCCTAACATTGAATTACATTCATAAACTTAATAGGCTTCCTTTCCAAAGGAGTAATGAATTTTTGCTGTTCCTCAAGTTTAGACAGTAATTTGAAAACTACCATGAATAAAAATTTTATCTTGATTTACTCTCTATACCTGCAGATAGATCTTTCTCTTCTACATCCAACTGCTCCTCCTTGTTATGGGCACATAGGTGACATACATTACAAGCATATATAATATTTATACCCTCTCCATATTTTATTAGTATGCAACCTTTATTTTCCATTTACAAAAATGAGCACAAATAGAATGGAAGGATAAAAACGGTATTTATCGTAGAAAATCTGACTAATCTTTTCCTCCAATGTTTTGTTTGTGGGAAAAAAATACTGCTAAATTACATAATGTGAAATACATAGAATGCTATTATTTTTCTTTTTCTCTGGGACCTAGATTTCATGCCAGTGCCTGCAGCTTTCCATTTCTGGGGAATTTTGTACAGATATTGTAGTTTATTAACATCATTATGAAAGGACAAAATCAGCAGAACAGAGGTAAGAGCTATGAAGATTAGGAAGTCACTGTTAATAATTGTTCATCTGTGAGCTACCACATTGATACTGGCTCAGGACATATCCTCTTTTGGGATTTAATGGCCAGTGTGCATTACAATAGTAACATGTACTAATTATTTTTATTCAAAATGTTAGTATTTCAGTGGCTAAACGGATTCTACTTTTGCATGTAACATCATGATTTTAGCCAGAAGTCTCTTAAATTGAATTGCCTATGGTGCTTGTAGGGCTAAGTGAACAAAAGTGAGTGTAGTGTTAGCCTAAGGAATACTTGTGAGCATTCACCATTCAAAAAACCCAAGCACATCTGTTGTGAAAATGCCAACGGTTTTTTGCATTTGGAAACGAGCTGTTGAGTAGACAACACTTGGTACCTCTGTTAACATGACAGTCTCCTAAATCTTATTGCTGTTGCAAAGATAATGACAACAGATAGACCTGTCTGCTCCAGGAAGAAAAAACATTTGGAGAATGATGCAAATTTATCACAGAAGCCTCAGAACTGGATCTTGATATTATGTTAATTACAGCAGTGAATGGTACAAGGCATTACACTCTAAAATCAAAGCTTCCCCAAATTTAGGAAAGAGTAATTATTACAGTAATTAAAGACATTGTTTCATGTGTTGGCTAGTAAAAAATATGGAAAGTTCACTACTCCTGTGTTGGTTTGAAAGCAAAACTAGTGAAGGACTCTAAGTCAGAAACACAATTTAATAAGATGAAAAGAAAATAAAGGAAAGTAAAATAAAAGTAATAGTACAAAAACAAAACAAAACAAAACAAAACAAAACCACACCAAAAAACACCACTGACAGAGTCAGAATACAACCTGACACCCTGTTAGGGTGGTAGTGGCAGTCCAGATGAGATGGTCTTGTCAAAGCAGTGATTCCTGTAGAAACGTCTGGTAGCTCTTGTCTCCTCTGGGAGTCCAGTGGATAAAAGCTGCCTGTGCTGTCTCAAACCCTGGATTATATCCAGGTGGGAATGCTTGGCTCCTCCCCCTGGGCAAAGCATCTCACAATGGGATGATCTCATTCTATGAGTCATGCAGTGAGTCCTTGATGGCCCATTAAACAGAGATAACTCCGGAGGGAGTTATCTATGAGTCATGTGGCAAGGCATTGTTAGGGTCGTTAACAGAAGATAAGGAAAACACTGCCTCACCTTGGCTCCAACGGCTCATGGGGATAGAATACATACCTTGGGTACAATTCTACATTGTAACCTAGGACAACTCCTTACATTGGAATTTCAGAATCTCAGTTCAAATAAATTTCCAAGCTGCTCTGCAACCTTAAACCATACTGATACAATGGTTCAGTATATTATGACACGAGACTGATCAAAATCATACGGGAAGGAGAATTTCTTTCCATTCCAATTCACTAAACCTACTTTCACTAAAGTAGGTGTTTATCAGTCCGTCAGACTGTTAGTCACCAAAACAGCCATATCATAAACAACGTATTTAGCCTACATAGAAACACACAGTGATAATTTTTAAATAAGAATTCACACACAGCTCTTAAAAATTTGTCTCACTACACCATGAGGAATTCACACCCCTAAAATTAGCAATTTATACTGGATGAAATCAGAGAGAAAAATTTCCTCTTAAAAATAGAAATTAAGGCACTTATTGCAATGTGCAAGGGATAAAAATAAAGTAAATTTAAACGTGTGTGACTGCATTGGTTTTGGCTGGGGTAGAGTTAATTTTCCTCACAGTTGGCTGTATGGGGCTCTGCTTTGGATCTGTGCTGAACACAGAGATGATGATACAGAAATGTTTTTGTTATTGCTGAGCAGGGCTTGCACAGAGCCAAGGCCTTTTCTGCTTTTTGTACTGGCAATGAGGCTGGTGTTGCACGGGAAGTTGGAAGGAGACACAGCAAGGACAGCTGTCCCCAAGTGACCACAAGGATATTCCATTCCACATGGCATCATACTCAGTATATAAAGGGGGGGAAGGAGGAAGAGGGGAGACATTCAGCGTGATGGCATTTGTCTTCCCAAGTAACTGGTAGGCTCTGCTTGCCTGAAGATGGTTGAACACCTGTCTGTCAATTGGAAGCAGTGAATTAATTCCTTGATTTGCTTTGCCTGTGTGCTGCTTTTGCTTTCCCTATTGAACTGTGCTTATCTCAACCCACGAGTTTTCCAGCTTTTACCCTTCCAGTTCTGTCCTCAGTCCCACTGGAGAGGAAGTGAACAAGTGGCTGCCTGGGCCTTGGTGGCTGCCTGGGATTAAACCACAACAGAGACATTTTAAAGCCATCTTATCAGGGAGTCTACAAAATAATCCTAGGCTTTTCTTTTCAGAAAATCAGACATCCTTGCAGTAACAATAAGGTAAATTTAAGAGTCCTCTCCTTCTTTCCAAGTCACATATCGGTATTTTTTCACATTTCTTTCTTTATATATACAAAAGCAATGGGGAAGGAAAGGCAACATCCTGTACTGCCAAATTTCTGAACAATCAGAGACCAATGATTTTTTGCATAATGGCAAAGCTGGCAAAAAGACAGTGTTGGGTTTTTTTAAGTTTTCCTAAAACAATTATGCATGAGTGAAATGAAGAATCAGTAATAATAAAAATGCACTATGGAAGAGAGAGAGCCAGAAAATTCTTTTGCTTTTCTGCCTAATAAAAAGAACTTTAAATCCCACTCAAGAGTAATTTGGCACAGATGTCTAGATGTTCAGTACATACATCTAGTTCTATAATGCATGAAAAATAGTGAAACTCACATCTTTTACACCGTGTTTGCAATATTCACTGTCATAGCTATTTAGACTAGATTTGATCTTGCCCAGCTTCAGGTATGCAGCTTCAAAATCAACAGAGATTACACAGATCACTGCAAGTACTTTCCCGCTCTTGACTACAAAGGGTGCACAACTGCCTTAAGAGAAAATGCCCAATTTCAAACAGTTACACAAGATTTACACAATCTGGGGGGAAGAAGCACCTATGGCAGATAGTCTTAAAAGCTGCCTGATGTGGAAAGCAGGAACATGCATCCACTGTATATTTTTAGAAGCCCCAAAACAGTAAGAGGTGTTTTTTTCCTTGAAGTATCCACTTGGATGGCTAATGATTCTGAAATATGTATCTTTCAGTGTTTATCCTCTCCCCTGTGCATGCTGGGAGAAACCACTCTCTCTTCAGAGAGGTTAAATGACTTCCACCTTGTATACAAGGGCTGAGAGCTGTCACAGTAGCCTGAGCCCATGTCACCAGAGCCTTAGGCTACCGTTGTCACCTCTAGACTTCATTTCAAAACACAGATTCTCTTCAAGGAAATCACTGAACTTCAACCTTCTCTGACATTAAGTGCCACACTGCATAATGGCACAGTACACACAAAGATTATTCTAGCTGACTCACTCAAGTTCAAAAAAAGAGTAACTCAAACAAGGCCTGGGCTATTTGTTCCAAGACCCCACAAATGGGTGTATCTTTATTGCAAGAGAAATTCTTCAAAATTAAAGAGCAGTTTGCACACAGGCTACAGTTTCATATACATAGTCACTAAAACATAAGAAATCCCACCTAAAGTATGCACAAAAAGTGGCCACACAGGTCAAAACATCTTTTGAAAGAACAATTTGTAAGCTCCTGCACTCAAAGTCCAGCTTCGCAACCCCTAAAAAATATCATAGCTTCTGGCATCAGCAAAGACAAACCAAAGCTTGACACCAAGTTTTATGAAGGTCACCAGAGACATCCCCCATCATTTTCAGATTGAGCTTTGTTAGGTCATGACTTATTCATCCTCCTGAACTCAGGTGCTCTTCAGGCCCTTCCAGTTACTTCATGAAAAAAGAGAAATAGAGTTCCTTGAAGGCAGAAAAAAAGCTCATAAAAACTATGGGTGCAAATTTTTCTACATTAAATTTATTCTGCAAGACACAGTGATGTCCCTCAGCTAGAAATGCATTGAAATCAGTTTTTTAAATGTAAGAAACAGAAGATTTGCTCAACAGGATCTCTCTTTGCATTAGAGAGAGGATACCATAAGAGTTAACACAGGAAAGATACAAAGGAATAACCTGACGATGGCACACTTCCTTTTAGGAGCAGCAATAAGCATCTAGCTCTTACAGGCAGTAATGCTTGTTGACAAATTACTTATGACCACATCCATAGAGTTTATGGGAACAAAACATTCAAGAGCCAACAGGGACAGTCCCAGAATTTCTTCATGTAACTACTGGCAACCAGAGGAGCTCTCACTCTTCATCAAACTTTTCACTGTCTTCGCTATCACCCTTTTCTTAAATCTTCCTCAGGTCTTGTTTATAAATGCTTTTGCTTTCTCTCACATGCCTCTGGTACAAAAGCCTGCTAAATCCAAACCACTTGCACGTGACAGAAGGAGCAGAACTCTTGTACAGATCCTAGGCCCTCACCAGAACCAGCAACACCTGCTTGTGATGATGATATGTATCAGAAGGGCCTCAGTCACCCATTGCATCACTTCACATGTGAAGAAAGGGTTTCACTGCAGAGACCTGCACAAAAAGCTGATCAGGACAACAACACAAGAGTATGGCAAACTTGCTGTAAACCTCCTGTGGACCTGTTTTGGCAGACCAGAAGCCTGGCAGCTGGAATCAGCCTGCTGACATTTACTATCTGGCTTTAAAAGAGATGACTAACCCTTATTTTAGGAGAAGGCTGCAATTCTTTTTCTCATCAAGGTGAAACTTTGTAATTTGCTGAAAAAAAGGACTGGATACAGGTGACAAGATGTAGCCAGATTTCTTCCTTAAGGTATGGCAGGAGAGGGGAATGAAAAAAGATAGCTTCTTTCCCTGGACATGGCAGGGGTGGGAGAAAAAAATAAATCAGAAACCTGATAAAGTGAAGAGATACTTTGCTGTTCTGACAGAACTTACCAGGGACAACCATGACACAGGATTACATTACTCCTGCCAAAACCTCTAGCAAAAAAAAGATTCCTAACATAGTAAGAGCCACAAAATCCAATATTATGCACACGTATCAGTAGCTGGAGTAATATCAAATACTGAAACAGTTTGTTTTCAAGTCATCTGTGTGGGCTAAGGAAGGGGAAAAAGAAAATTACACCTGGCCATTGGAGGGGGCTCTGTTCTGGGCAGTGAATCTGTTTTAGGCTATGCACATGAAATCCTACCTCTATTCCTCTCTTCATCATGTTTCCTTGCTATCTTCTCCACTTCTTGCTATTGCCCTGAACACATCCAAAGCTGCTGAGAGCTGTCCAGTCACATCCACACTTCCTCTGCCCACCCCTCAGCCCCAGTATAGGGAGTGAGAGAGCACAGCATTGGGCCAGCTGCAGCATCTGTGAGCACAGTACAACCACAGGAACACTGAAGGAGCCCCAGGCTGGGTGCCCCTAATGGACTTGGTACAAGACAGCTCTGAGCAGCTTGAGAAAAGCTGTCAGGGTGAAGGCAGCACCCTGCAGTGCTGCAGACAGCCGTGAAGAGAAGTGGCCGTGAATGAGTGAACAGTCAAGCCTTCTGTGGTCTTTCTTGGGTAAGAAAGATCCTCACACCTGACCTAGGCAACTCTTAATAGCAAGATCTGTTAATTTAATTCTGCTAACACTAAATGTCTCTTTCAGACTAGTATTGAGTTTGATCCTGGGTTTACTAGGTTCCAAAGCTTCCACCTGTCCTTGCTACCTTCAATCAAAGCTTCTTATCTAAAATAATCCAAAACACAGTCAATGGCCACTGGAGTCCCAAAGCCAGCTCCCATTTCATATGAATTAATTTCCTATGAAGTGATGGTGAAGCAGTGAATCTTAGCAAGTCCTCAGCACACCTAAAGTACAGTATGCCACTAAGCTGTACTGCCCTGAATTAGAAAAATTTAAGAAGTCAGTTGTAATTGGTCTGTCAATTTGATCTTTGCACATCACTCACCTGTACAGACATGCTGATGTAAAGCAGCACATTTTCTGCATCATTTTGCATGTGAACAATGAGCACTAGCTGAATTCCAATTTCTGTATTACATGTACTGGAATAATTTGGAGTAAAGGGAGTGAATGATGTAAAAACAGAGAAACTTGCTACATCAACTTACCCTAAGAAGGCTTTTCTTCTTGCAACAGTAATTCTTGTAGTCTAGCACTTAAAGCCCACATGGAAATTCCCTTATTTTTAATAATTCCAAGACCCCAAAACCCTGCATCCTTACATTTCCTTTAAGCTGTGTTACTTGCTTTTCAGGTGGCAGTAGGCAATATCAGGTTTGGTTTGTTTTTTTAAGAATGGAAGTCTTATACTTCCACTAGCTCTACTTAAAGCTTTTTCCAACCTTAGAAATCAACACCTCTTGTATACATAAACTAACTCCAGAGCATTGCCATCTTCCCTATCTTTAAAACACCAACTTTCATCATAATGCTTCATCTTCAACTGAAAAGGCTTGGTTTAAATAGGAGGAGCAAGTCAATTAAAAAAAACCCACCTTAATTAGTGCTTGAGAAGCAAATTATGTTGTAGCCTTTTTGAAACCCATACTTCTATTAACTTTAACCAAAAAGAAAAATAAAAATCCCATGACATAGATAATTAGAGTGTTTAATCCCTGCAGGCCTTAGATGCACACACAGTGGCTGCTCTTTTTTATCACAATCTTTGCCAGGAAACTATGCAGGTTTCCATACATTTTTAGCCAAACCTATCACAAGAACATTTATTTACAAAGCAAAATCAAAGTTAAAAACCCACCTACACCATCCTGGTTTAAGCTAAAGGAGACTGTAATATCAAATGGAAGCAACATCTCCCATCTTGTAAAGAACACTTAATATATAGAAGAGTTTCCATAAGTCTGTTCTAATTCATCTCAGATTGGTTCTAAAGGCTCCTGATGTTAATCAAAAGTTTCCAATTAATTCAGCACTACCTGAATCCCATTTTCATTTTAATTCAATAGCACAGTGTCAATTCTTTGCATCCCCAGCGTAACTTCTTCATCCAGAGCTACTAAAACAAATATTTACAAAAAAGGGTGAATGTTACCTAAACTGTACACAAATAGGAAAAGCCAAGAAAAAGATGCCTACTATAGTAAAAGTTACCTGAGAATTACCAAGAATTGATGCTAAATACTTTATATCAAAGATCCATTGAAATACACTGTCCAATAGAGAGGTAAGCAAGAAAATATTAGTACCAGTGGTTTCCAAAACTTCTGCCCTCTGGAATTTTTTCCAGTTGCAGCCCCTAAACAGAACAATAATGAAGTGAGCAAGCTCTCAATATTAAGTTTTTCTGTATTTTTTTTTTCAAACAAAAAGCCTCATTTCAGCTTTCTACAGTAACAGCATCACAGTTCACCATTTTTAGGTATTCTTTATACCGCATCCAGTGGAGACATCCCTCCACTCTCCCTTGTGTCCCTAAATAAAAGCTTAGATTATGTATGATGATATTAAAAATGCTTTAGAGGAGTTCTCCCTTGCTGAGTGTCTGGTAAGGTTCAAGACCTTCCAGTACATCCTTGGTTGCATATATGAAAGCTTTAGATCAGCAGGTTAATTTTTGGCTTTGCATATTAATCCTCCCTCTTTCAGACTAAGGGAAGAACAGAAAACTTTCAGTAGTAAATACTGCAGTGCTCTTTTGTAAAGTTTCTCCACCTGGATATGTCAGTGAAAAGGGAGAGTTATATTCCCCCATTCCCCAGCACTACATAGAAATTTATCTCCCACACAAGTCTTTCCCAAAATCATACTTACTGTGGGGGTAAAGATGAAAGCTGCACACTTGTTAATGCTCCCAAAAGAACCAAAATGGAACAATGCACAATGGGAATCTTTTCATCTTGGACAAGATTAGATGTCAGATCCACCAAAACCTTGAAGGCTCAGCCTCTGAGCAGACCTTGCATAGGGTGGTGCCCAGTGAAAGCCTTACCTATGGGGATGATGACAAATAAGACAGGGATCGTGCTCTTGCCATCCCGCAGCATCACTGCTGGCAACCTGACAGAAGAACAGTTACACATCCTTCAAAAGGAAAGCAAATCAGAAGGCTGGCAATTTTTCCTCTGTGACTTTTTTTTTATACGTATACCTAACATTTAAAAGATGATAAGAATTCCCCAGTCCTGTAAGCAATACCATCATCCTGCAACGAGGATGGATCAATGACACAGCAAAGGAAAGAAGACTCTACGGTCTTCAGAGATGTGAATTTTCCTGGTGGAAACCAAAAATTATGAAAAGTCTAAGTACAAAGATCCCAAACTTAAAATCAGTTTAAACCTTAAAAAGAAGATGAATCACTTAAAAAATCCTGATGTCTTGGATTAGGGAAAAGATGAATTGGTGAGAACACAACTTTTATAACTTATGAGTCTACCAAAGATGTTCACCTTGCAGGATTAGGGGAGCATAGCGATGCTAAACTAAGCTATACAGAAACAACTTCCCCTTTCATTTCATTTGACCTAACATGACCTAAAGTTAAAGCCCTTTAGCTTTTAGGAGTATTTAACCCCAAAACTAAAAAAAAACCACTTTAAAAAAAAAAAACAAAAAAACCCACCAACTTTGGAAACTTCCTAATACTCCTTTCTGGCACTAAAGAATAAAAAAGTAGGAAGTTTTTTAAACAGTTCTAAATGGACAAAATAATCAATAGTTTACTGTTTTAAATTAATAAAGCAGGCCTTTCTTCAGTTCTAATAAACTAGTCAGTCTTTTAGGGTTCATATTTTAATTATGGCTTCTCTCTCTTTTTTCCAATACCCTTGGATCACGCAGGCTACCCTTTGACAGGTTTTACACATTTCTAATTAAACTGGGGATTTAAAACCAAAGCTTGGAGGTTCCAGCAAAATTGCCTCAAATTGCTTTTGTCTTACGTCCAAATCTAAGGGAACAGTGGGGAAAAGTGTAAGGTCTTAGAGCACAAAATATTGGGAGGTTTGGTTACAGGTTACAAGAGCCCAGAACAGGCATGCCTTCCACAGTGATCTTTGTATTAAAAAGAATACCAGGAGATTAAATCTCCCAGTCTCCTAAAACTGTGGGTGGAGTGGTTTTTTGGTTTTGTTGGACTTGGGGGTTTGTTGTTTGATTTGTTTGGTTTGTTTGATTTGTTTGCTTTGGTGGGGTATTCTGTTTTGGTGTTTTATTTGTTTGTTTTTAATCCTTTTAGGTTCCTTTATGTCATTTCCTCTAAATCTACTGAAGATTTAAAGAAGTAAAGGGAATTCAAGGACAGATGATGAAAGTGATTAGAGGCTTAGGAAGACACGCATATGAGGAGTGATTATTAAAGTCTGCCTTGCCTATAGACAAGATGAATGGGAGGGATCATAAGAGAGACATGGAAAATGAGAAGAGACATTCCACAGAATGCTTTTTCATCAGTAGAAAGCAAGTGATTTTTTTTTTTTTTAGTGTAAGCCTTTTATATGTGTGATCACGTAAGAATTGAATCATGCAAAAAAACACTGATTCTGCTGCTAGTCTCACTAAGGCCGAAAGAACAAGAAGCTAGAAATTAGCTTCTCTGTTCATTAATAAACAAACCACACCTGTTCCAGGTAAGGTTTTTGAGTTTGTTTCAAATAAAGGAAGGATTCTTACAATTCCGTTTTCCACTAATAAAAAGAAAGTTCTGAATAGGTTCCAATGTGCAAGAAATCAGTTGAGACTTCCTGTGTCTCTCTCAAACACATTTGGTACTTGCTAAAAGCAAGTAGACTTCTACATAGACTTCTGATGGGATGCAATAAAGGAATTTATGTCTTTTAGTTGTACTGGAAAAGGATTTTTCTCCTCCAGAGCCATACATATAAATTTATAGTCCTGATGAAATGTGAAGGATTCTTGTTTGGTAATGCGTAAGACATCAAGAGTGAAGAGCAATGTTCTGATCAGCAGATTAAAAAAAAAAAAAAAAA
>VWYN01000427.1:36456-50864 GCA_013400075.1 Hippolais icterina
AAAAGAAGAAAAAAAAAAAAGGATAGCTTTAATAGACCCTTCCAGAGCCTTGAAAGGCAGTCCTGACACAGTGCTCTTTGCTCTTGAAGCAAAAGTCAGCACAGTAAGGCATGGGTTAGCATAGCCAAGCTAGTTTGAGCATCAGGAATGTCAACTATTGTATTTGCATAGACCTCTGCATGGATTTACTGATCAAGAAATACAGTGTAGCCAGAATCTGAACACACTAGTCTTCCACAATGCTTACTGCAAAATCAAGTGCCTTAAGAAAGCACTATGACACTTTTTTAACTAACCACTAGTTACATTCCAGCAAGAGCAGTACTTCATTCATGACAACTAAAAATGCAATTCCTGTTCCTAAATCGTCCTGCTTCATATCTTAGGTCTTGAGTTTTAATGTTTTTCAAAGATTTGTATTTGAAGTGTTGCAGGAATCAGCCAGTAGTGGAAGTTAAGCACAATGAAGCTGCAGCGACTGTCATTAGCAGAGAAGACTGGAAACATTTTGTATGGCTGTATTGTCCACGGATTTCACCTGCACCACCAAAGAGATCTGCAGTAATCCAGATTACCAGATTATGGTGACCAGGTACTATTGGCAAGGAGAGGCAGGCAAAGCCTCCTGAAAGGGCACCCTCCTTAAATCTGGACGTGGATGATTTTCCAGAATAAGGCAACCATATGGCTATAAATCTATACCCACCACATAAAAGCATAACTGTAAGGCACTAATTCCATTACACTTCATGTAATAGTGGTTTTATGCCCCATTCAGTACTGCCACACACAGCATAGCTGGAATCTCTCGTGATTCATCCAAGGAAGAGAACATCCAAGAAGAGAGAATGACCACTCCCTCAAAATATTTGGCCTTCAGCAGCAGCAGTGACTTTCCTAAATTAAGAATGATCCAGCTATTCTTGACTAAAGTATTTCCTCTCTTTCAGCCACTGGGAATGTCACACAAAATGTGACATATGGAGAATTATTAGCAGAATCCACAGTATCTTGTACTCCAAATGGCCTCAAAAGAGAAGGTATTGAAAGACCTGTTGCTATACACTGAAGAAGCTTTTTGGCTGCAGTAAAAATGTTTAAATCCCCTCAGACTCTACCATTTACAAACTCCAAAGGCTATATTCACAGCAAATTGTTACAGCACTTCTGCAAACTGAATTTAATGATGCCTTCCCTACAGTATATACAGCAGCTATTTTGGAACTGTTACTGTCCAGAGAAAGGGTGTCAGTTTCTCTTAAGGAAAATCTTAGCTGGGTTTGAAAGACACATGCAGTACCTATAGACTGGAGAATTCCCTTAAAACTCATCTGCCTAAAAACTGGACTCAGTAGCCTATGTTATACAGACTAGGAGAACCAGCTTCTACTTGGACACCTCTCTTTTCCCCAGTCTTTATTAAATGGATCTCACCTTACTTACAAATATGTCTTACCCTGCTACCAAATCCAACTCCAAGGTATTCTTCACACAGCAAGTCTCCCTGTCTGCTCAGGCTCTTGAGAACCTCCCCATCACCTCTGTATTGTTGCGTTCATATACTGCATTGTTCTTCTCCATCCATGTTTGGGAATGGCAGCTTTAACTTCAGCTGTTCTGATGATTTTTATTCAGTCTCTAAATAAAAACCCAGCATTTAATTTCTTGCTTTTTTTTCTACATAATACTGCCAGTTTTTGCTGCTCCAGTGCATGACCATTTCTACCCCTTATAGCTAAGGCAGTAAGTGAAATATTGAAGTTATCCAGGCAATTTACCCAGGAAAAATTCCAATTTGTCTGGACTAAGCACAAATAGATTTCATACAAGGCCTTACTGGAACATACAACATGCTGCTACCACACCTAGCAATTATGTCACAAGTTCTGTGATATCTGACACAACTTGTAAAGCACAAACCCTAGAGCATCACAATACATACAACTCTAAACTTGTATAGAGTTGTATTTCCAGTCCTTATGGTCCCAGGAAGGGAATTCTGATTAAAAGAAATCCAAAATCAGACAGAAGACCAGTGTTTTTATAAAATTACCTTAAATATGAGAATTTTTTTTTAAATGTCAATACAGAAGTACAATAAACAACACAGCATGATGCTTTATATTTTTAAGCAAATCAACTAGAATACAGAGTAGAGTTTAACCTTTAAATATGCCAAAAATTATGAAGATATGTAACTTTTCTCCATGGCCACACTTAGGTAGGTAGCACACTATTCTTACAGCAAGATCAATGAAGGAGAAACAAATCACTTCAACTTTCAACAGAGATGAACCAAGGAAATGCATAACATTGTTAACTCCAATATGACTAGCATATGCATCCACCTTATCACTGTCAGTTAATGGGCTGGAGGGATGGAGAATACTGCTAATGCACAGTACAGAAAAATAAAAACCCAAAACCTTTACCCCAGTCACCTCCTAGAAAAAAATCTACACTCACAAATAGTTGATCCTTACACTTCAAACCATAAAGTTCCTTTGTTGTCAGATCCAAGATCGCAGCACAGAAAACAGAATTTCTGCCAATATCCCAAATCAGCTAGAACAACCTCGTTTTTCCTTTTCTGCAGTGCATGGAAAGAAAGGGCCACTTTTTTACACATCTTTGAGCTGAGTATTTAGTTAAGAATTTTAAACTAAAAAGCCAAGTGCCTTCATCAACAGAACACTTACCATAAAAGCCACTAAATACATGAAAGGATCACAAGCTCTGCCTACACATGTTTATGTATATCATATTAACAAAACATAAAAATGAAGAAAGATGAACTTGCCAGGAAACTATAAGAAAAACTATTCCATAAAGCCATACATTATGGATATGTAGTATATTTTTTCTTTATCCCTAGAACACACAGTTGCACTTTTTCCGTCAAGTTCCATTCCTGCCACAGCCCTCTTCTAACTTCATAAAAGGAACCATAATACTCTGCTGCTAGATACAATCACCTGCTCCAGAGTTTATTAAACAAACCTTGAGAAACAGAACCAAACCCTAGTATTCACCACTGCGATCGAGACAGAGTCATGGCATTAAATCATCGGCGCAGTTGACTGTGGTAAGTTCTCTATTACACTTGTATCCCTCTAGTTTCGATTGAGGGGATATCTCGAACATTGGTTTCTATGAAGTCAATATCCAGTTTCATTTAATTTTCCTATACCAAGTGCTCAGAGTATGATCATGAAAGAATCACGTAGGAAAAAACCTTCCCTTTAGATCGTCAGCCTAGCAAACGTGGAGACCTCATGAGGAACGTGCTCAGGTTGGCGGCTGCCTGTCAGAGCTCGGCACCCAAATCCCCCAGGCAGCCGCCCTCAGCGCCGCCGCCTCCCCGTGCCGCCTGCTCTCACACGCCTTACCCTCGTCTTGCGGCGCCGGTGCCGCTCCGGGTCCGAGTACGTCCTGTCCACGGCGAGCGCCGTGTCGCTGCCCGGCATGCTTGCGCTTGTACTTGTGCTGTTGTCGCTGCTGACGTTGCCGCCCAAGCACCAGCCCCGCGGCTGCGGGACCGAGCGGGATCGGGAGCGGGANCTCTCGCCGCACGGGTCCTGAGGGGGTCGCGGCTGGGATGTCCCCTCCTTCGAAAAAGGAAGGACGCCTGAGAGGGGACGCGGGTGGGAGAGAGTTTAGCCAGAGGGACTACGCCAGAAGCTCCTTCGTTTGTTTAATTTTCAAGGCCGTCGTGTCTGAGGAGACAGCAGGAGCTGGAACCCGATGATCTCCCAGAGAAATGGCTGGACAAAGAGATGACAGTCCCTCCTACTGATCGCCGCAGGTTTGGGTCCGATCTAGGTCTTGGAGGGAGTTACTATCAAGCAATCTCGACTTCCCTTAAAACAAACCTAAACCCTGTGGCTACAGTGAAACCTCTCAAAGCACAGCATATCCTCAAGTCCAAAGGGGAAAGAAGGAAGAAACCAGAAGTTGTCTTGTCAGTTTTGGGCACACTCACTTGTAAGGTTTTGACTTCGGTAGCTTAAGGTACCCTGGACATAACTGTTACAGATGATCAGAAGCCAATTCAAAATAACAGGATTTATTAAGCAAAATTTCTAACACCGAAATAAAAGCCACAATAAAAATGGGACAACAATCGATCGAAAGTTGGGTGGACCGAGTGGCGGTACAAGGGTACCCTCCGAACTCAACCACACCGGCCAGGTTTCAGACTGTGGGTTTTATACAATTTTTTTACCCTAAGGCCAAGTCTATTGAAAATCTAGGTATGTATGTGCTTCTCAATTTTCTAAAAGGAATCTCATCTGCATGAAAAGATTTTTTTGATAGTCCTTCCCGGAACTCATCTTGGGAGGGGTGATCTGATCGTCCAAGATCTCCACCAAGATGGATATCAGATATTGAGGAGCTGTGAAGTGGGGGTCCACCCTTGATGAATGGGCCATCTTCTAGCTTGGCCTTGTCGTTTCAGTTGCAAATGTATTTGCCTGCTCTATGGACGCTAGAATCTTGGAGATGCCCTTGGGTAGCTTCTTATTAGTAAACTAAATCTATAATGCAATATTATATACACAAATTTATCTATTATATTTATTACACAACTGTGCGCTGCTGCTTGAAAGCCCTTGACACCTAGAGGTTTTTACAATAAAATGGTATAAACATTCTGTCAAACCAACTAAGTAATTAGGGCTTGCGTTTTTCAAAGTGGTCAGTGCAGCATAGCAATCAATTCATCCCCATTTTCTGCACATTACACATGAGATAATTCAATATCCTGCACAGGAGAGCTTCAAATGATACTTCTAAACGCTCAAGGAAAACTTGTTTTCCAGGGCAGGTGTATGCCAATGTACTTAAATTCCTAAGAGTTGAGTGGAGTTTCTGACTGATTTTCACATTCTTCTTCAGACTGTCTAGGCTGAAGAATGCATTTAAGTGACACTTAACACATTTTAACCCACTAAAAAGTGCAAGTAAAATACTGGTTTATAATCACTAAATTGCAGAGAAAATGTACTTCTTTTCCTTTCTGAAATAAACAGACTACTTGAGTTACCACCTCTAATTATTACACAAGTAAGTCTGGAGTTCCTTCCAGCCAGCTCTCTTGCAAGAGTAGCAGGACTTCTTCACCTTTTAAGTACAGTTGTTATCATGCTCATGCACAAGTCAACACTGCTTTTCTTCTCTAGTTGGAGACAACAACAGTCCCGAGGCATATGGGTATATAAACATACTTAAATATCAACACAGCTAACTATCCTAGGAGGACCTTGCAGCTTTAAAAAATATTTCCCTGTCGCCATTTGGGGTTTTTTTATTGCAATCATATGTTCCTAGATAACACTACACTCAGAGGTTAATTATCTGACACGAGGTCCTTGCTGGTGTTTTCAACCAGTGAGGTCTTCATAAATGAAAGACTTGGAAATCTAAAATAAAAATAAATACTACACCTCACCTTCTTGGCAGGTGTTTCTTAACTCTAACATCAGTTTTAACAAAGTTATCCCAAAGTAAACAATGAGTGGTTTTACTAAAGGAAGCACTATCTTCCTAAAGCAGTGTTCAAAGTACCAAACTAACACTAGATACTGCACATGTATGGTGACTTGCCACCCTTCCTATACTTCTTATGAAGCTGAATGAGTTAGCTGAAGTTAAAAGGCTGCTGGGGAAAAAAAAAACCCCAGAAATGGAAACTTTTTTTTCAGTCCTTCAGCTGAGACATGAACATTAATTCATGTGCCAGAGGGTGAGGAACTCTAGAGGTAAAGGTGAGTAAAAAATCAAATAGATAAATTCTGCGGGGCTTGGGGTTTTCACTGAAGTAATAATTGCACAGTTCCAAACAGGAATGTGTGGTTTTCAGCACCTGGGATGAAACACCTTTATTTCCTCAGAAACTTTCAAGGTTTTTTTAAAGACTTGCCAGATGTAGTTGATCAAAGTATAGAAAGGCTAAACAGTTGGAATAGGGACACATAAAACACTGCAACTGCTTGATGTTTTAGTAATAGAAGGCTTATTATAAATCATACTTTATTCAAAAGTTTAGAAGTTTTATTTACATATCAGCCTTATTTAAATAGTACCAACAGATTAGCCACAAAGTGGCGAAACTTCTCTTCAAGATAAAAAGAGGCAGGAATATGCAATATATATTTAGAGGTAGTATCAACATACATATTACTATATTTACAAAGAAAGCTCTGTCCTAATGTAGCCTCTAAGAAGCTAACATAATACAGCTGGTCTTGTAAGACCCCAGTGTTGCACTAGTCACACCTTCCAACCAGGCCTGTGGATCTGTTGCTTGGGTACTGCTCTCAGTGGTGCATACCAGACACAACAGCTCCTGCCTCCTGTGCCAGCAGCAAAAGCCCTGGCACTGGGCAGTTCCTGGAGGAGCTGTGACCGCAGGACAGCAGGCCGGTCAATTCGGAACAACTGCTGCATAGAGCAGCAAGTTGCAGTGGAGGAGAAATAGCTGCTTGGGCAGAGGCATCTGTCCCACAGGTCAGGAGAGTCCTTCCACACAAGATGAATTAGGAGCCATTGTCATTTTGACAGTATCTGCAAGTGCTACATCTCAAGAAATGGCTCTTTTCATATGTTGGACTGAAATCATCTGCATCTTCAGAATTTATGTCATACTGTGGTGCATGCAATTTTCTGACCAAAGGCTGCTCTTTCCCCTTTTATCTTTCCTTCTCACACATGTGCCACTAGGTCCTTCCTGAGCTGGAGCAGGAGCATGTTCTTATCCTATGGCATGTTTGCAGAATGCATCACATTTGGCTTGGCCGAACAAAGACCACCTGCCCTCCTCTTCCACACACAGCTGGTTTGTACAGATCTTCCTTACTCCGAAACAGAGACGTGACACCCTGAACGTGGCAGAACACTGCACAGCACAGTACTACTGAGAACTTCACTGAGTAATTCTCTCACTTATTTTCAAAAGCCCACAGAATTTAAATAAATGTTCTTCCCACACACTGCACCTGCTCTCAATTGAACCTTAACTCCACTAAAGCAAATTCTTCCCGATAGCAGCAGGAGCATGAGGCTGGACTCACAGTGACATAGAAATGGTACTCCATAGATTCATTCTCTCATTCTTTGTTCTTCTCAGAAAGTATTTTAAAAATTAATTTCTATGGCTTAAATTAATGATAAAATGTTAAATAATTCTGGCCATCCATTCTGCCAATTTTAAAGTTCAAATACATCAAAACCCCTCACTTAGTGCCCAGCTGTCAGTGCCCATTCTTTTCCAGTCCTCTCCCTCACTTCAGCATGCTGGCATGATCCACAGTGCTTAACTCATGGTATTTACGTTATTTTGCCTACCTTTTTAAACTGACCTTTCAATGAGTGATACCTATTAGGAACAGAAGGTCTAGTTAGACTTAAGATCACTGTACAGGAGTATTCACCACTGTATTTGGTTTTCAGAGGGACAGACATTAATATTGCATTTGCCTGTATTGCCATGTTTTAGGAAAATCAAATCTCTGAAGGTGCAGCAGAGACACTGTCCAAAGGAAGCCTGTCAGGTGGAGCCTGAGCTTTCTAGAGATGATTCCTGTTTCACTCTTCCCTTCAGGAACTGTATCTTTGACATCCATTGTTTCCCCATGACCACGTGTAACGCTTGCACAGCAGACACAGCACTGTCACCTGCAAGCCATACTGACTTATGCATAGGCCATGGAGGGAGCAGAAGTGTCAGTGCACTTGTGGGATTGCCTAGCTAAACCCAACCCCATGCAATGCAATCCCCTAGATGGTGTCACGCTCACACACATGAAGTAACAAAAAAAACCCCAAACAAACCTTTATAGAGGTGAAAAACACGGAAACTCTTTCATTTGGAGGCTGGCTCAAGGTTTTGTCCCATTCTCTGTCCAGTTTTATCACGAATCTGGATCTGGCAATTTACTTTACTTCTTCAGACTTCTACTATCCTATCTTTAAATGGAGAAGCATGGTACATCTTTATCATGTGGAGAACCTTGAGCTCCTCCAGAATTAAAAGTGCTATTATTAAACGTTGTGTTCTGATGTTCATGTGGAGAAATTAAATATCTGATGTTGAAGGTATGTTGGCAAAGGTACAATCAGGAAAAAGACGAAGGTCCCTTTTCCCACAGTGGTAACATCTGTACTCTAAACATGATACTGGGGCTTCTTTTAAGAGACTTTTTAACTTGTCCTTCAAATCTTTTTCCATAAGCTTTTATCAACCAGCCTCCAGAGAAAGGATCTATGTGAAAAGAGACTGTTAGTCATTTCCAAGTCTGAGGGCAAGTGGGATAGTGCTGAGTGTCATTGGTCTTGGAGTAAGACCTGAGTGCACTGTCACGGTTCTCAGTCCCTCTGCCAAAACATGAGCCTTTCACACCCACAGCAAAGGAGATATTCTGCTTTTTTGTACCCAGCACAAACTACCAGGGGATCACACTAAGACTTGCAGATTGTATTGCCAAGCTGTGACAAGCATTGACAAGATGTTGATAAACATTAATCTATCAAACTAAAATTTTAACTCAACCCCTCTCCTCCCCTGTCTTCTCCTGATTAAGAAATGTTTTATGTGCTTTCACAATAGAATAGCTCTGGACACTCTGGGAGTATGCATTTTCTACACAGTAAAAACCTGCAAAACAATGACTTTCATGTATTAGTGAGATGCACTTATAGGGAGTGAAGTGTAGAGAAGCAAGTGAAAAATTCCAGTTCAGGGTATCAGAAGTTCTCCTTCTTTTTCCTTTCCTCTGCATGCTATTGTGTGTCCCTTGCTGTGTGATGAGAGGCAATTTCAAGGCCTTTCCTCATTCTCATACAACCTAGGAAAATTCAGTTACATAATTCCTCACTGCTGCTGCTGAGTGACAGTGATAGTGCAAACAGTACCTACAGGATGGTGGCAGTGTTTTGCATTTCAAATGCTGTGAATAAGAGCCATCTTTGTAGCAGACTGAAATGCCAACTGTTCTGTATACCCAAGAACTCACCTGGAGCCCAGCTATTTACATTAAAGATAGTCCATGTTGCAGAGGCAAGTACAGAATTCTCCCTTTAGCAACATGAAAGGTTGCTGCTCATCAGCTTACAAATTTTCTTCTGCCTCATAGTGTGTGATTTGTGGCTGCCTGAGAATGAATCTATGCAGCTTCTTTGTCCCAAATCAACCACTTTGACCTTATCACAAGGCATGCAGGACCAACAGCTCCATCCTGCTGGCACATAAAGTTTCCAAAACTGAAATATGAACTTGCCTCCAAACCATTCAGGCTGTTGCCAGAAAACAACCAGCCTGAATCAGCTATTACTTCATATTCTGGTGGTTATATCAGGGCAACCTTTTATCTCAAATTAAAACAAGCACACTAGACATAGCCCATGAGCACAAGAATTGCTCTTGGAATGTGCCACCCTAACCTGCTCTGTGAGCAGCAGTGCCTGCAGTCCCTCTGAGGTAGCATGTAGCTGGGTAGCTGACATCTGAGCTCCTAAAGGCTCTGTAAGTTAATACACCACAGCTTTCACCCTACTGCTCTGTGGCCATAGCTGCACAGACTCAGTTCAGTTTGTGGATGAGGGCTGCACACAGAGCTAGCAGACAGTGCTGAATAGGAACCTGTCAATTTTTATTTATCTATGAAGTACGTTACATGGTGGTGGCTCTGTATAAGTTATGTCATGCTAAATGTTCGACATCAATTATTTCCATATGAATTGACAATGTCAAATGCAGAATTAGGACTTGCTTGCCAGTCAATCAGAAAACACAGATGGGGTATAAGAGGACAGAAAAAAATAATGATTATACAAGTAATCCTACACCTTGTCCTGGTGAGAGTTGTTGCAACATAGTCCTTTGAGTTTTATTACAGTGACTATCTATAGAGATGCAACTTAGAGGGACATGAAGCTCAAATTCCCTCACTAATGAAAAAGATGATCACCTACAACTCATCTAACTGTGGAAATTTAAGTGCCTGATTTTAACAACAAATATTTTAAAGGCAAGAAATTGCAACCAAAAAACCTCAGAGCACAGCATAGATATTTCTAGTATGCTAAGTACATGGGTGTCAACCATTTTTTTATAAGCATGCAGCAACACACTCCCTTTCCACATCTAAATATAATGTCAAAAAAGCCACTTCTGGGTTATTACTATATAATTTTACAGAATAGTTTTCAATGAATAAAGTATTTGCTGGTTTTGCTTCCCTTTTTTTATTGCTAACAGATACTAAACTTTACTTTCATATTCTAATGTTTTTTATGGCAAAAATACAGGTCAATTGATCAAAGTCTTGCCAATAGCTTCAATATGCAAGGCCTTTATAACATATTTTTGCATACTCCACAGCAGATTCACTCACCACTACTGGTCAAAAGACAGGAACAGAGCTTCATAACTTCCCACATGTTAATATTCATTCTTAACAATATTAAAACTGCAACACCCATATGCATATGTTCCTGTACTTGCCTATGCAACTTTGAGTATTAGAACTATGTTTTAGATTGGAATTTAGATTTAGTGAATTTAGACATGAAGCTATTTGACCATGGAGGCAAGCCATAAGATGTAACACGATTGTTATTTTTAACTATCTGAGTACTATTAGATGCTTCAGAATAGTCTATAAGAGATTTCAGCAGAAAGAAAAAAAAAAGTGTTTTAAAAACAATATTCATAATGATTATTTGAAACTTTTAAAACCATGATTTAGTAAGGTATTATTCATTACAAAATTTGGAGGACAGTTTTTTGACAGATTGAAGTCTTCTGCTTCATTCTTATACAACCAACAAATTATATGACATATCACACAGTACCATTTTCTTATCCTTGAGACCTGAGTTTAGCAGGAATACATAAGCAGCATCTTATTTTGCAATATTTTTGGAAGCTGTATCAACACAGTTGAGTCCTAGTATTTTAGGAGGAATTTTCCCTGAACTTCCATTACTGGAAAATGTTACAGCATGAAATCACTAGAAAACAGAACAGCAAAGACACATTTCCCAATAAAAATTCCTATTCTGCTATATAGCAATGCAATTTTCTGGAATAAAATTAATGCTTTTATCCTCAGCATAACTGTAACCAATCTTTTCTTGCTAGAATTATATGTATGAAGGGTAGGATTTATTTTTCTTTACCAATACAGCTATGTTGATGAAGCATTTATACATAAAGCCATCCTAAGGCAATAAAAGCAGAGAGAACCTCAGTGTCCACAGACACTTGACAGGACAGGAGAAGACACCCTGCAGCAGACAGGCTGCTCTGGGGCTGGAATAAACTGAAACCCTCTTCCCTTTCAGTGCCCACCAATGTAGTCATCATCAGCTGGCCTCAAGTGTCACTCAAAAATGAAGCTGCCCCTCTTCTTGACTTAAAAAAAAAAACCACCAAAACCAATTTTGGCAGCAGGGTTTGGATTGGTCTGATACGGAGGCTTGCAAAGTACTTGTCTCTGCTTGAGCTTCGAGTAGCGCCCCACTTCTGTTTTGTAACCACCTCAGGCTAACAATTTTAGAGATATCAGAATTTTCAAGCCCGGACAGAATAAAGACATGATGTTATCAACAAGAATCTCACCAACAAACACTTATATATCAAAAGAGAGGAAAAAACTGTTATTGTTATAGGCCTACCAATGTTCTTTTACAAGGTTCCCTTAAATTTCTTTGTGTTTATGTGTGTATATATCACACATATACACAGCCTTATCAACAACTTTAAGTATTGTAAGGAGAGAAATTTAATGTTCCAGCTTGTTCATTCCACTAATACAGATTATTTCATATAGATTTTGAAACACTTTTAAATTAGGAGTCTCAATAGAAAGTATTGGTGCAATATAGGAACTAATAGCAGTACAAAGACCAAAAAAGCTACAAGGCATACATCAATATAATTAAGAGTTCTAGGGCGCAGGCACACAAAAGTTACAACAAAGTAACACAGCCACACATAAATTAAGACAAACCTTTCAGAAAAAAGTGGTATCACAAACACATGGGACCTGACAAGTCCTACTTTGCAAGTCTGACCCTCATCAATTCCAATAATTTTCAGCATTTCAATCACAGAGGTCTGATACAACTAAAAAAATAACAGAGCATATTCTTCATTTACACTCACCAAAATCTGGCATATCATAAAGCTTACTCAGTTTGAAAACTTAACAGGAAAATATTACTAAAAATTATTTTTCATTTCTGCCACAAGTGTTCACAAAAATAACCTACCATTTTTCAGCAGTTCTGTTATGTTACACTGAACCTGGATGACAGGTTCAGTGTAACAAAACATGGCTTGAGGATTTGCTTGAGCTGAAAGCTTGAATTTCTGCCTTAGCTGGTGAGCAAAGCCGTGCTGGTAACGCGCCTGTAGCCCTGCTGAGTGCACAGCCAGCACCAGCCAGCAGCTGCAGAAATGCGGTCTCCATGTATGCCTCTTTGCTACATGAAGAACGATCCCAGCTACAGGTGGGGCCTCCCCAGCACAGTCACCAGCTGACATCAGCGTCCTTGAATTTATGAGCATGGGAAGGTATCTGAGGCCTCAGGGCCATAAAAAGAAATTGCTGGTTGGTGATATCAGTGAGGAAGCAACCCATGCAAGCTGCTCACAGGCAGTAACTTGTGCACAGGAGTATTCAGACTATGTACTTAAGCTGCAACAAAACCACTGATTGCTTAGTTGACACAGTTTCAGAGTTAGTATGTAGAACTGATGGCTAGTAGCCTGTAATGCTACATGTGTATGTATTATCAGGGCAGAGAGGTGTACCTTTAATGCCTGTGTTTAGTCTAGAACCTTATCCTTTAAAGCTGACTTGTAATTTAGATTCAACAATGGTGAGCTGCTCTGAGAGCTGGTCCAGGTGCAAGCTATTTCTGTCAAAACAAAATAAATTATTACATTGTGAAAATACATATGTCTGAGTTTTAATAGCTCCCTCATCTTTTACTGACACATCTACTCAAGCTGTGGTGTTCACTCAGGAAAGTGGGCAGGGAATCATGCCTGAGGGCAGAAAACAGAATATAGCAGACGTTAGAAGTAAAAACTAAAGCTGAGCATGCAATTACATTCTTAGCTGACAAAGATTTAATTGTGTCATAGCATGTAGGGTATGTGTGTATTCAAAGACTCTTAATGTAAAAGTCATGGAGTCAAATGTTAAGTCATCTGTTACTTATGAAAATCTGTAAAATCATGGGCAACCCAAAATGAACTATTAAACCTTTAAAATGAACTATTTTCCTCTTTTTTTTTTCTAAGAAACTTCATAACAGCTGGAATGGGTTAGGCTTTGGAAAAAAACAAACAGCTTAATCCAAGCACAAACCTAGCAGGAAGCTTCAGCATGAATTTTCTGGTAGAGCTGAGATCAGCGGTTATATCTGAAGATCATAATACCAGCTGCTGAAACTAAGATGAGGGAAAAAGGAAAACTAGCAGAACTGCTTGAAGGACCAAAAATGCAAATGTGGCATTAGAATATCTGTGGAGATAAAGCATCATACATAAACAATTATCTGGTTTTCAAGAAAAGAGAAAAAACCTTTCTATATAACTAAATAGCTGACCCAGCAGAAATATGCTCATCTTCTCCAAGAATGAGTCATTTCCAGGAGATGCTTCACTAAATCTCTACAAACTTTTCCCTCTGATACTGGTAAGTTTGCTGCTGATACATTTCCTTACTTATTTGGACTTCATATGGTCAGTCTCCAAAAGTATAAAGTATTTATTTTTCTAAGGCATCCAATACTGTGAAATGAGGGAGCATGTATACAGAACTCAGCTTCACTTATGGAGAAAAGAAGTAGATAAGTTCAACTAAATCAGCAGGGAATCCTTGTATTCCTCTGTAGTGAATGGAGACAGCAGCAAATAAACATTAAAAAGTTAAACAATGTCTCTAAGCATTCAAATAGAAATGAATAATCTTCTTAGGATGAGAATAAAAACAAACAAATGTTCAGTAACTCTCAGCATGATATATTCAACCATCTATCAAAATCATACAGCAATTTAAAACGAGAAGAGATTGGCCCTGCATCATCAGGTTTTCTCCCCACAAGTGTGTTCTGTATTTACAGATAGCTTTCTATATCCTCTGCATGCAGAGCTGAACATGCTGCAGCTTGTTTGCATTGCCACAAACCCTTTTTTGACTTGATACTCCCAGAACTACTTGACATAACACTCCTGACCCTGAGATCAGCTCAGTTGTCAGAGTGTGGTGGCAGTAATGACAAAGTCACAGGTGTGATCCCCATATGGGCCATCCACTTAAGAGCTGGACTCGATGAGCCTAACTCAGAACATTCTGTGATTTTGTTTCCTTTTGTTATAGATCAGAAGCCAA
>VWYN01000428.1:2899-22718 GCA_013400075.1 Hippolais icterina
ATTTATATTTATATTTATCCATGTTTTCTCTCTGCAGACTCAATACAGTTGGGAATTTCCTGGGAAAGAGATAAGGAGATCTACGAGAATCTCCAAAGGATCTCCCTTTGTCCAAGAGGAAAAGGAAGAGCAGTGAGAATGTGTGTAACTGAAAGAATAATGCACTGCAAATCATCTCTGAATATCCACTGATTTTTAATGTTACATTTTAAAAAAAAAAGAATGTAGAAGAAATGGAATCCTTCCTGGAGGGATTTAAAATCCATGTGGATGTGGCACTTGGGGACATGGGTGGTGGCCTTGCCAGTGCTGGGGGAATGGCTGGACTCTGATCCCAGAGGGCTTTTCCAAACTTAATGATTCCATGACTCTGAACTCATTTTACCACATTCTTCTAATTTTCCTCATGGCTGCACTCTGTTTACAAATAAACTGCTCTGATCAGTACAATTTTAAGTAGTTAAACTTTTTACAGTTTGGAAACTCTCCCATGATGTGATCAACTTTTATTTTCCTGCAGCTCCTACATAAAGCACAATGAATAGCACAAGTGAAAGCGCTTGCAAGAATCCATTAGAAACAGCTTTTATTCATTGATGAATCCTTTATTTCCAAGCCACTTTAAGATCTTTCCACCAGTTATTTTTAAACCATTTGTTATGCACTCACATTGATTTTGTTTATTTTTTCCCCCCCTCAAATCAGGGTATTGCACAGCACTGAGTCAACACCGTTCATGATAACAACTGTGCTTGTGATTTTATTAAAGAACAAGATGAAGTTTGTTCTGTGACAGGAACCATTTGCCATGAAAGCTGCTGATTGCTGTTGCACTACATCCCCACTCTCCATCTCCTCCTCAGCTGGTACAAACCACTTCACCATACCAGGGTCAGGAGCGATGCTGGACGAGCCAGCCTGAAACTTTGTGGACTCACCTGAGTCACGCTCTTCAAATATTGACTCAGTGCTGTTTTTCTTCTTGGAAATGGTCTCCTGGGCTGTTTATAAACTCTCACATTCCCACCTGGTGTGAGAACAGCCGTCTGAAGAGCCAGCTCTGCAAATGATGACACACATGTCCCCTAGACTCGCCGGCTTTAAAGTGTTGGTTGTGCTTTTGATGTTCTTTTTTTAAGTTGCTTGGGTAGGAAACATTTCATCATGGTTATATAACGTGGAAATGGCATTCAACTTTGTCCCAGATACAGGCAGGAAATATTTATCGAACACTTCTGCTTTTTTGTTGTTGTTGTTTTTGTTTTGTTTTGTTTTGTTTCACAGCTATCCAAATATATTTGGATACACAGAGAGTGCTGGTAACTGGACTCTGCTAAAAATATTGTTCATCAAATAAGGCAGAGTTCCAAAAAATCTTTGCGTACAATGTGATAATTTCTGCACAGGGAACATTAACTGGTTTAGAAGGGATGTTGATCAACTGGTGTAAAAATCCCCTTTGTGAGTGTTTTCTCTGCTGCCAGACATGTGAGGCTTGTCTGTCTGTTAACGTTTTTCTTTTCCTTGAACACCAGCACTATTGGCACTGTTCTTATGCCAAGGTCAAAGTGCCTTCTGCTGGATCTGAAATGTTCTTCCAAAGCCACAGATCCACATTCCTTCTCTCCTGCTCCAGGGAGCAGCAGCAGAATATCCCCCTTGCTCCAAAAAACAAGGATTAGGGGGCAAGGAGAGGATCATTCCTGGGGTATCAAATCCTGTCTCAATGCAGCTTTGTTAAATTGTACAGGATTTTTCTTCCTTCTTTTCCCCCTCTCATTGTTCCAGGGCAAACAAAGGAAGAAATCAATGATCCTTGACAGAAATATTTACCCTTTCAAGCTTTGATCTGGTGAAATCCTGGTGTTAAGAGTTCACCTTTGTGCAGGTGAGGCTCATGGAGAGCCAGGCACAGAAAGATTCCTGGCACAGGAAGGGCTGAACTGGAGATGTGCTGCTCCACCATTCTGAGCTCCTCCTTACCTCATCCTGGATCTCCAGGGTTGTGGATTTTGTCCTTGGAGTAAGGTAACCTGGCCAACATGACAAAGTTGATGGGATAAAGGAAGAGTTTCTGACCGTGAGCCTGGAAAATAATATTGTCAGAGAGATGTGGGATGTGAATTATTGCTCCCTCATTTTCTAAAAAAAATGATCCTGCACTGTCCCAGTGGAAAGAAGAGGACAAAGATGTGAAAAGTATAAAAGCTTTAAATGTAGGGCTGCACTCAATCTTCTAGCCGTGATTTCTTGAGCATTTTTCTGGGAATTGCTACAGAGAAGATGGTAGGCTCACAGAGGTGGTTAAAATACCTCTCCCATAAATGGGATTGCAATCCAGATGCATGTCCTGCACCACGGGGTAACAGAATCCCAGACTGATTCAGGCTGGAAGGGACCCCAAAATCACCTGATCCAAGCCCTCTGTTCAAGCAGGGGCCCCCAGAGCCTCTTTGTGTCCAGGTGGATCTTGGATATCTCCAGTGAGGGAGACTCCAAACCCTTTCTGGGCAACTGTCCAGTGCTTGGTCACTGCACAATAAAATTCTCCCAGGTATTCAGATGGAATTTTATGTGTTCCATCCTCTGCCCGTTGCCTCTTGTCCTGTTGTTCAGCACCACTGAGAAGAACCTGCTCCATCTCTGGTGCTCTCCTTCAGATACTCAAAGCCCTTCAAACCCAGGCACCTCTCCACTTCTCCTCACAGAGCACTGAGGTGTTCTACGTCCAAGGATGTGAACAGGGTCAAGTGATGCCACCTGACTCCTAAGATATGTCCCTTCTTTCCAAACTGCTCTTCCAGGAGAGCTTTGTCACGTGTCTCTTGGCCCTGGAATTGGGGCAGCTGCCCGTGTTAGAGGGATTGTTATCACTGATTTATTTTCCTAGAGATGGTGAATAGATGGATTAAAATAATAAAGAAAAGGTGGTTCTGATGTTTTCAACCAGTTGAAACAGAATGCAGAAACTCCTCAAAGCTTCATTTTCTTCAGGTCTTTCATTTGGCCAAAGCCCTTAAAATATAACCTGAGAGTAAACTTATTTCTTTGCATTTTTGTTATTTTTATTTCCAGAGGAGATACTGAGAATTTGGGCACAAAGGGGGCAAATAATTAGTTTTGTAGGTCCAAGAACAATAAATGAAGGTGACACAGATACTTTTTAGGGACAAAGGGAGAGGTGTTGTGTAACGTTCCAGTCAGCGTTGCCTGTGAACTTGAAGGGATCCAGGCTGGAAACAAAGGCTCTGTATTTTCACAGTGCCAATCCCTAAGCCAGGAGACAAAGCACTAAGATCCTCCAGAGAAAACCATCCCAGAACTTTGGGAAAATGGGAAGCTGGCTCCTTTCTGTAGATGCTGAAGTAAAGAGTAAGAGGTCACAGTCTCTCCTATGCTGTTTGTTGGGCGTCTGGAAGGACACAACACACAGCAAGAGCTGGAAGCACCACAAGGCAAAATAAAACCCCTTTTATTCTGCACAAACCCCTCTGTCTGATGAGTGGCTGAGAAGCCAAGAACAAGACATGGTTACAAGTTGTGAAAAGCTCCTGCACACAGAGATTAAAAAAGGAACAAACAAAAATGACTCCCTCATTCCCTTGGAACAGGGCTGGAAGACACAGGGCCAGGGTGAGGAGGGTTTTGTAGGGGTGTGGGGCTGTGCCAGAGTTCACAGCTGAGGATCCTGAGAGCAGGGTCAGATGAGGAAAAATGACATTTTAATGCCCTCAGGGCCAGAGTCACAAGGCCTGGAAGGTTACACACGGGTGGTTTGTCTCATAGTAATACCCAAAAGCGGTGCTGGAATTGCAGGACCCTGGGAACACTTGGCACTAGAAGTGACTTTGAGGTCACTGTCAGCGTGATCATGTGTGAAATCCTGGCTTTGCTGCTCCTGGTGTGAGAATTTCCATTGATTTCAGCAGGATTAAAAATTCACCTGCTCTCTGGGGTTCATCCTTTCCCTTCCCAAACGTTCATTATTGTCAATTGATCCCAAGGCGCTGGATGTATTTCTGGCTCAAGCCTGCCGTGACTGTTATGCACAATGAATCATAAGAGATATGAAATGTATTACCCAGCCCTCGTGGTACACTCTGTCCTAGGAAAGCATGGCAGCAATGCTCATCATCCCACCCCTGATGGAAACACTGAGGGAAATACCTCCCAACACTGGAAACACTCACATAAAGCCAGGTATGACTTCAATACCGACTGAAATAACCCCTGATTGAGGAGACCTTTAAGTCTGCATGAATCTGCAGAGATGAAGGCATTGCAGTGTCTGTGAGGTGTCACCTGATAGCAGGTGAGTGACCCTGGATCATCTGACGCTGTCACACTGCCCTGAGGGAAGGGAATGGCCTCGTGACTCTCGTGCTTTAGGAGGTAGAGGGGGAGTTTTGCTGCCTGTGGCTGCAGTGTCACCGTGCAGGAGGTTTGTGCAGCCAAAGCCACCCTGCTGTCACCTGTCCTGAGCTGCTGGACCATCAGGTGGTGGCTGGGACAACGTTCCAGCTATAAATGTTTCACTTGTTACATGGAAGCGCTTCCATCAAAAGCCTCCAACTCCTACAGGACACTCTGGTTTTACTCTTTGATGAATATTCCAGCTGCTTTGTTCTGCCTCCAGTGCCAATTTATGCACTTCCACTGTTAAAAGCTCCCCTCTTTTATGTCATAGCTGGAAGATGGATTGAGCTGTAATTTTGAGAGGGACTGAAGGCCAACTGTTCCTTCAGCCAGGCCAGTGGAGCAGGCAGGAGATCTCCTTTCTATTTATAGTGGAAGTTCTATTTTAGCAAGCAGTGAAGAGCCTGGCAGGGAAAGTCAGGAGAGGTGAGCTCCCTCCAGTTCAGCTTATTTAACTTTCACGTTTTCCAAGATCCTATGGGCTGAATTGAGGCAGTCTGTGCTCATATGGTAAAGAGGGATCAAAAAGGGAAAAAAATATAAAAAAAGAAATAGAAAGAACAAGCATCTGATGTGGAAAATCCCTCTGTGGTACAAAATCTGACTCTGGTAGGAAACCTGCTGGTGGTGGAAAACTTCCAAGGACTAGGATTATGGAAAAGGCCATTTGAGGAGATTTCCTCCCTGTTTCTTTGCAGAGGCAGACAATCATCTCACCATGAAACAAACCTTTTGCTTCCCATCAACCTGCATTCACTTCCATCCATGTACAATCCCAGAATTTCTCATTTATATAATTAATAGTGACATCCAAGAGTATTTCCAACACCTCCTGTCTGAGTGCCAGGGATGGGGACATGTGTGGCCACTCAGGGGACCGAGCTCCTCCTGCTTCTGGCCCGTGGATCTGTCCCTGGGCTGGCTAAAATTCAGTAACCAAAACCTTTCAGAGTATTTTCCCTTCTTTAGTGGGTTAAATCACACCCCAAAGTATCCCAAAGGCTTCCAAGGAAAGGCTGGTTGTTTATTTAAATCCCAGGTCACAGTAGCCCTCTGCCTTCAGGGCGATAAATGAATTAGAAACTTTCAGTCATGTACATCATGTTTGTACAGCAGGGCGGGTCTGCAAACAGGTGTTGCCTTTAAAGAGCATTTCCCTGCTCCCCAAAGAGGTGCTTGCTCTGGAAAACAGGCACCTGCCCTCTCAGATTGGCTCAGAACCGGTGTGGAATTTCGGGTGGGTGAGGGAGGAGCACGCGTTCGGTGTCACTCTCACTGCATCTGATTTCACGCCCTGATCTGAGGGTTTGTTTGTGCTTTATCCCTGGGTTGTTACCTGGGATTTGTGTTTCAGGAGGGAGGTTCTGGTGACACAGTGGCACATGCAGAGCTGGTGTCAGCACTGCCATCAGCCTGATGAGCAGCACGAGCAATGACAGGCTTAGTGAAGTGAACATCCTCATCCAGGCCATGGCGTCCTGTGCCTCGCTCTCTTTTCACACTGATTTAAAGTCAGCAATTCTGGATTGGGGGGAAAATAAAACCAAAATTACATTGTGTGTTCCCACCCCTCCAGGCTTGAGTGGGCAGCCAGGATGAAATGTTGTGGCTTGGGGAGGTAAAGCACAATCAGACAAGGTGGATATGGTGCAGTCAGAGCTCTATGGGCAGAGAAAATAGACCCCAGGGTCTATTTGTCCACCACTTTCTGTTCAGGTCCTCAAGAAAACGGAGATAAGATTGGACCTTTCACTGCCTCATACCTGAGCCAGACCCCAGTAAGAGTCACCCAGCAAAAGGTTCTGCCATTCTGCTGCCTTCTCTATGACCTGGCTCAAAATGAGAGGCACAACTTCCCCTGCTCGAGGAGAGCCCTTCCCCTCCTCATGGGCAGTGCTTGTCCAGCTCCGGGGTCCCCAGCACAGGAAGGACACGGAGATCTTGGGGTGAGTCCACCAAGGAGGACCAAAGGGCTGGAGCACCTCTCCCACAAGGAAAGGCTGAGAGAGCTGGGATTGCTTGGCCTGGAGAAGAGAAGGCTCCAGGGAGATCTCAGAGCTTCTTCCAGTGCCTAAAGGAGATCCAGGAGAGCTGCAGAGGGACTGGGGACAAGAGCCTGAGATGACAGGACAAGGAGGAATGGCTTCCCACTGCCACAGGGCAGGGTTAGGTGGGACTTTGAGAAGGAATTTTTCCCCGTGAGGGTGGGGAGGCTCTGGCACAGGGTGCCCAGAGAAGCTGTGGCTGTTCCTGGATCTTTAGAAGTGTCCAAGGCCAACTTGGACAGAGCTTGGAGCAGCCTGGGATAGTGGAAGCTGCCCTGCCCATGGCAGGGAATGGAATGAGATGGGCTTTAAGGTCTTTTCTAAAGCCCCACCGCTCTCAAATTCTAGGATTGCTACTGGTCTTGTGATTTTTTTTTTAAATTCCCCATCAATTCCATATGCTTCCCTTCTCTCCTTTCTCAAGGTCTAGGCAAAGCCAGCCAAGAACCCACCACATTTTGCAACTGTTGTAACTCTTGTAACTGTTTTGGATGCTGGAAAAGCAATACCCCAGGAAAGAGGCCAAAGCTAGCAAAAACGTGTCAGGTTTCAGGGCTGCTGATAAGATGGGGAAAGGATCTGTTTCCTCGGCAGCCAAATCATAAATGACAGTTGAAATCAAGCAGTGATTTCTATTTTTATTCATCTTTTCTCTTTACTTTCCCTTGCTTTCACCAAATCATTTTGTAGAAAGAAAGAAAGAACCTATTGCAAGTGCTGTCTGGGGAAAGGCAGGGATCTGGGCTTTTTTCCATGGATCCTCTGTTAGTTACACAAGGAAACTGCAAACACATTATCCCTCTTTCTTTATTGGTCACTTCATGGCAAACACTGGTGTAAAAGGCCTTTGACAATTAATTTTTCCTCATTTTCTTGGTCTGCTCAAACTCATTTATTTTGTTGAAACTAAACACTATGTTTAGGGAAAACATCCCTCTGCCAGGGCCATGCTGCCAAACTTTCCCTCACATCCAGCTTTTCCTCTCTGTGCAGCCTGTGGATGTTTCAGCTCATGGATGTACTGGGGAACAAAAACCATCTCTGTGTCTCCTTGTCATTAACAAAACATTCCCCACACATCTCTGTTGCTCCTGGTTCTGGGGGTGGCCTCATCCTCTGACAAGAAGCTCATCCCCGCTGGGGTCACTCCACCAGCTCAGTTTGAAAACATTTTGCTCACTGCAGACAGGAGAAGCTCCTTGTTACCACCAGGTGCCTGTCATGAATCAGTTGATGGCGCTGGAATGGAAAGATGCTTTGGCTTGAGGTGGATCCATTAGTGAGCTTCTCTGAGGGTTTGATTCAGTCAGAGAAGCAGGAGCCTCTCCAGGAGCTTCACGTGCTCTTGCTTCATTTTATTTTACTCAGCTCTAGGTACCTAAGGCACTCTCTGGAAGAGAGAATCACAGAATCCTAAAATTAGAGCACCATAGAACCACAGGATCACAGAGCCACGGAATGGTTTGGGTTTGAAGGGACCTAAAAACTCAATCTCATGGGCAGGGATACCTTCCACTATCCCAGGTTGCTCCAAGTCCCATCTAACCTGGCCTTGGACACTTCCAGGGATGGGAAGATGACATGGGGATCTTTTCTTTTGCCTTCATCCGAGCTTGCTGTGGCTTTCCCTCCACACCCACTGCAAAAGTCAGAGCTGGCCCTTTGCAGCCATCCCCCATCCAGTGCCCTGGAGGCACGAAACTGGTGGAGGAAGGATTGCCCCACGAGCACCCAGCCCTCTCCCCTGGTGGAGGAAGGATTGCCCCACGAGCACCCAGCCCTCTCCTCACCCCCGCTCCTGGAGGAAGGAGGGCTCCTCTGGGACTTGGCAGGATCCAAGCTGGTCCTTGGAGCCAGGGGCCAGAAGGACAGGGAAATGCAGAGAGCAAACACAGCCACGCTGAAAACAAACCCCTTGATGCTGCAGAGCAGCACAGATCACCCAAACCATCTCCACACAGCCCCCACCTCCTTAAAAGATGTGTCAAGGCAGTAAATTTTGGAAATTCAGCTTCCTTCTGGCTTGATTTCACCCTGCATTAACTCCTCTTTAAGATCTGAAATAGCTTTTGTGTCATATTTGATCTGCACAGGTAATATTTATTTATTTCAGATCATTCTTTCGCCCTTTTTTTTTTGGCAACAACATAGCTGGTGATCCAGATATACCTGCTCAAATGATAACATATCTAGAATGTTCAGTAGGCTTTAATAGCTCTTAATAAATATGACTAAGTATGATTTAAGGGCCTTAACCAATACAAAGAATCACTGGCCTGGGTATGGTGCCAAATGGAGAAGTGCAACCACATTTGCTCCCCAAAATGTGAAAACTCCAAGGAGAAACTGAAAAAAATCAAGAAAAAGGAAGTGTCTAAACATACTGGCAGAGAATAAAGCAAAACACTGAGTGATCAAACGGTCTGTGGGAGGGCACACGGGGCTCTGACAGAGCCTGGATGTAAATCCAGATCAGAAGGTATCCCCAAGCCAAATAACAGCTGCTCCCTCTCTCACATCTGTCTTCAGGGCCCTCTTAGAGAAGGATTAGGGAAAAATCACCGTGGTGAAAACACCGCTGCAAGAAAGGGATGAAGGAAAGGGCTCGTGTCTCCTGCAGCCCTGCTCCTGCCCTGGCCTCTCCCCTCTTGGCAGGAGGAGAGCATTAATGCTGGGGAGGCAGGAGAGGGATGCACAGACCTTCCAACCAGCTCAGGCTGGAGCTTTGCTTGGTTTTGCTTGGAACTGTGTCCATGCTCCACGAAAAGCAAGCTCAGACATGTGTCAGTACAGCTGAGCTGGCTGCACTTCCATGGTAGATAAATAGTGATTGATAAAAAGCTGCCAACTGTAAATGACTGCCATAGGAGTCCATTTTATTTTTGTTTTATTCCCTTTTTTTTTTGTGTGTGTGTTGGAGTTTGCTGGTTTTTCTGCAGCAAGACCATCCCAAGCATTTGGAACCCATCTGCAGTGACTGCACATCCAGCATTGTCCAAAAGGATGTGATGGAGGGATCAGAGATTTAAACTTCCTATCCCCTGTGGCTCCTTACAAGAGTCATTAAAAGCAGGCTTTTCAAACTTATCCTGTGATGATGAGACACTGCTTTTTTTCCCCATCTAATGTCCACATTTTCATTTCCAGATCTGCCCTTTGCTCATGGAAAGACAGTCCTGCATCACTGTTGGTAAAATTCTGATTTTTGTCATGCCATGCAGTTTCTATGAAACAGGAAATATTACAGCCTTTAGAAATCCATAAAGAAATTGTAGTAGTAGGGCTAATTATGAAAAATGGTCACTTTTCTGGGCCTCACATACAAATCTGTGCTTTTAAGATGTGCCTTTTGTCTCTGCAGGAGTCTGGCTTTAAATGAAAGAAAAGAAACACACAAGCAATTAGAACCCTTCTTTTTGTGGAGGTTTTTTCCTGAAATAAACCATCCTAAAGACATCGTGTACAGCATAAAATAATGAGAAATACATGGAGGAACATATACAATACATGAGGAACTGGAATTGCACCTGAATCCTTGCTCCACAAAGGGCATGTAGACATATTTCAGTGCAAAAAAATTGGAGTTTCTTGAAGGTCAATGACCCCAGATAGAAATTATTTTATTAGGCAACGCTAATCAGACTGAGGCTGGTCTAATCAAAGGTGTGAGGAGTTGGCTTTGGCTCTGCTTGGCAGCGCAGAGCCCGTTAATCCAAGTGCCAGAGATGCTGCAACATTCCTTCATACGGCCTGAGCCAAGCCCTGCAGGCTGCCAAGAGCTGCCTCTCGAATTCATGGGAACTGGGAGTGTGTGGCACCTGGCAAGAAGAAGCTTGCTGTAAAAAATCTCTTTGGAAAGGAAGGGAATTGCATGCCAGGGCCTGGTGCAGTAAACTGGCTGTGGCCTTGGCCGGCACGAGCCGGCACCGGGATCAGGGTGTAGGGAAGCTCATAAACCAGCGTGGGGAGCGTGCAGCCTGAGAATTTACAGCCTGGAATTTCATTCATACAGCCCTGATCACATGGCTCGCTCTTCCATGGTTTTACAGTAAAATCTTGGGTCATGTCTCAGGAAAGTCGATTTTGCCTGGAGAAAGGAGGAGATTCCCCACCACTGGTGCTGAAAAACATCAGTGCTGTTGCACAACCCTGCTGGGAAATGGGGAGAGGTTCCCAGAACTGCTGAGCCAGTGCCCAAACTTGGCATTGACTTGGAGAATGCTGCAAGAGAGTTGAACTTGGTTAAACCTTCACACCAAGTCCGGACAGAGAATGGAAAAAGGCAGATTTTCCCTCTGCCACCTGTTTAAGCTCCAAAGTCAAGATGCACAAAGCCAGCCATGCTGGTGAGATGTGCACCCACAGAGATATTCCCACTGTGCTGGCATTGCTGAGGCACCTCCAGTCCTGGGGGCAGTTTTGGGTCCCTCATGACAGGACATTGAGTGGCTGGAGCTGGTCCAGAGAAGGGAACAGAGCTGGAGAAGGGTCTGGAGCACCAGGAGAGGCTGAGGGAGCTGGGAAAGGGGCTCAGCCTGGAGAAAAGGAGGCTCAGGGGGAACCTTGTGGCTCTGCACAACTCCTTGACAGGAGGAGCAGCCAATGGGGCTTCAGGCTCTGTTCCCAGGGAAGAGGGACAGGACAAGAGGAAACAGCCTCAAGTTGTGCCCAGGGAGGTTTAGATTCAATATTATGAAAATTTTCTTCATGGAAAGGGTTGTCCAGCCCTGGCAGAGGCTGCCCAGAGCAGTGGTGGAGTTCCCATCCCTGGAGGGATTTAAAAGCCCTGTGGATGTGGCACTTGGGGACGTGGCTCAGTGGTGGCCTTGGCAGTGCTGGAGGAATGGTTGGACTCCATAGTGTTAGAGGGCTTTTACAACTCTAATGAGCCCATGATTCTGTCTTCCAAGAGGTTCCTCACAGCTCACCAGCCCCTCAGCTCTGCAGGAGGGTAGCTCAGAAATTGCTGGAGCTGTTGTAGTGGCTGGAAATCACCAGGAGAGGATGAGGTCTCTTGGTCAAGACCAATGGCAGAATAAAAAACCCAAAGGCCAGAAATGCCCTGTGAAATCTTTTTGCTGATAAATTGTGTTTTGAAGCTCATCCCTGCAGGTATTTTCCTGAAGCCAAATTCACTGGTGTCGTCATGAGGGTTTTTTCTGCCATTCCTGCAGCAAACCTCCCTTACCTGGCATCTGACCTCCTTTCTTACTGGTGATTCTTATCTCTGAGTTGAGCAAAGCACATGAAATATGATTTCATCTGCTCGGTAAGCAGGTAAGAAGGATAAGAAGAGATAAGAAGGAACTGGTTGGCCAGTGTGAGACACAAAGGAGATTACAGGGACTTTGCATCACTCCTGCACAAACAAGGTGGCTGATGAAGCCTGTGAGAAGCCATGATCAGGGCTCACCCCAGAATATCTGGTGCACCTGATGTGCATTTTGATAGGACCAATCTCCGGTTTTTGTGGGGTTTTTTGGGGGGTATGTATGTTTTGATTAAACACAAAATACCAAAATAAAATCAACAAAAATACCCCATTATCTGCCCTACTCCAGCCCCCATGAGCTGGACAATGAAATTTCCTAGAACCACAGAATGTCCTGACTTGGAAAGGACACACAAGGATCAACGAGTTCAACTCTTGGCCCTGCACAGGAACCCCAAGGGCCACACCATGTGCCTGAGAGTGTTGTCCAAAGGCTCCTGGAGCTCCAGCAGCCTTGGGGCCATGACCACTTCCCTGGGGAGCCTATTCAGTGCTCAGCCACCCTCTATGTGAAGAAATTTGACCCAGTTCTGAAGACATGTAACCCAGTCCAGCTCTCTGCTGCGTTAGAAGTCAGTTTAAGTGACCTCTTCTCTCCTTACACATTTACTGCTCTATTTCAGCCAGTAGGTCCCATTCATTTTATTGTTTTCAGATCCCAGTTTTACAAGGGAAAATGTTTGGATTTTATTGTTATCATATGCTGTGAAGGTTAGACCCAAAATCTACTGTAAACAACAACACTGTATAAAAAGAAAGTGGCCTTTTCTGTTCTGAGGACCTTGCACAACAAGCCATGAACATTTTGTAACAACAGCTGGTCCAGGGGTCCTGCCAGGACATGATCCTGGCTTGGCTTTTGAGAAGGAATTCTTGGCTCTGAGGGTGGGGAGGCCCTGGCACAGGTTGTCTGGAGAAGCTGCCCCATCCCTGGAAATGTTCCAGGCCAGGTTGGACAGGGCTTGGAGCAATGTGGGATAGTGGAAGGTGTCCCTGCCCATGGCAGGTGGTGGAATGAGTTGGGTTTTAAAGGTTCCTTGCAATCCAAGCCATTCTGCGGTTCCATGACAAGGGAGCAGAGTGCCACGTGGTGTTTACTCACACTAGGTAATTCCTGGACCAGAGCAGCTTTTGGAACGTGCCTTGCTTTATGCCCAGAGCAGCTGTAGGTCCTGCTGACACTCTGAGTCACACTGAACAAGGCTGGAAAAAAAAAAAAATCCTTGGTCCTGCTGCAAACCCAGCCAAACTCCCACCATCCTCCCCAGAGCCAGGATGTTACCCCGGGACTCTCCGTACTGCAAGCTGTTCCATGCAGATGCACCTCTGATCTTCTTCAAAGCTCTGTTGGTTTTCCTGGGGCTGCAGATGGCTCTGGGATCTGCTGCTGGAGCAGGGCTGGAGAAAATGCTCAGAGGGAGCAAACAGACAGTGACTCCAGCTCAGAGGGGCTGCTGTGGCTGCCCACTGGCTTTGCAGATCCTCCATCCCTCCAGAGCCACCCTGCCTGGGGGGTGAGCAAGAGGGGATCCATCAGAAGACAGCAGCAAAATTCAAACTTGAGAGTGCTGCTGAACACTGCTTGAAATTCCCTGGAGATTTCAAGCATGATGAGGGATGTTAAACACGCCCCCTGCCTTGAAGTCCCCCTTTTCCCAACATCACTACTTTCCACACAACGGAAAATAAAGTATCCTCTCTAATGCGTGGTGAAAAGGTCAAACCCACTGCAATTTGGGAATACAATGCTTCCGACCAGGGATTTCCTGGGAAAAACATTTCCCAGAAATTTTTGATGTTACCAATCTTGGAAAAGTGTTGCTCGAGCCATGAATGGTGGTAATCAGAGGGAAAAAAAAAATAGGCAGATGTCTTGTGTGACCACGAGATGGCAGCTGGAGCCTGGGAAGTCCTCTGCAGACACAGTAGCTCCTATGGAATACCAAGTCACTTGCCAACCCAGTCCACATTTGGGAATATGCACCTGCACCGCGCTGGCTTTGAACATTTTGCGTGTGTGCTCCGAGCTCTGGAATATCTGATTACCCCTTTCATTTCCCCGCTCCTCTGAGCCCTCCTCGATTAGTCAGTATCAAATAAATGGTTTTAAGCAACGGAATCCCTGCTGATATGAAAACAGCAGCACATCTGGTCTGACACCGCTGTTAGGATCCAGTCTGCTCTGACACCTAATTCAGCTGGGAGCTGGAGCCAGATGCTCTGCCCACCTCATGCCACCACCCCTCCTGCCTGCAGTCTCTTCTGGAGCTGGCTCGTTTAAATGGCTGATTATGTGTGACCACATTTCAGCAGCAGTTTAAGCAGGCCCATGGATGCCCTTCATCCCTACATTGCAATTTGCTTGAGCTTGGGCTTTGCAAAGCTCTGGTGGAGATGCCCCACCAAGATTTGAGAGAGGATTCACAAGCAGTTGAACAACACCTTGATGAAGGGAGCGTGAGGCCTGAGGTTTCTCAGCCTTGTTAACATCCTCACAGGGAGCAGAGAAATGTGAACTGGAGAGTGGCACTTTAATTAAATTCATTGTGCTGGAAGAGGGAAGGAATGATCACTCACATAGGTGGATTTTAAGAGTGTGGAAGAAGCACATGGCGTGGTCAAGGTAGTAATTTGGAAATCCTGCTGTGAAGCCATTTGGTTTGGAGCCAGCCTACATGAGAAGTATCAATGCACTTGGCTGCTTTCCCCAGAAGTGACAGCTTGGTACACTCCATCCCCACCTTCCCCAGCTGTTCTGCATATGCCAATGCTGCACGGGAATTCTGCCCTTTGTATAATGGAAAACATGCTATAATTTCCATATTTCTGCCTGTGGGAGATCTTCACATGGTATTCAGCCATCACTGCCCATTTTTACTCCTTTCCAGCTCTGTAATTCCCTGTTGAGCTGTTGTTCTCCCAGCTGGGGAGTTGATTATCACGACAAAAGCTGAGCAGTTTCTCAGCTGAGCCAGGTAACAGCACCTGCCACTTCAGAACCACCTTAAAGAACAAAGGAAAATGATATTCAGTTTGTAATTCCTGTTATTCTGCTGGTTGGCACAACTGGAGCTAGAGGAAGATGGAATGATTTACCCACATCCCAAGCTAGGACAGACCCAACCCCTAAAACCTGGTACCTCCCAAGATAACCACATTGCCCATGATATCTCCTGCTAGAAGAAAACACCCCTGCTCCTCTCCCCCTTTGCTTTCACATGCCATGAGGAGATATTTCCTTGGAACTCTCATGTTTCTCACAGCAGCAGGAGGGATTTCTTGGCAATTGGGAGGTGGTAGGAAGGAGTTGAAGGGGGAATGCTCAGCAGAACAAGGAGGAAATTGTTATGGGCCCTGGAAAAAGGTGAAGAAACATCACAATGATTTCTGCACTTCTCGAACAGTTTGGTTTGTGGGATGGGAGCTGCCACTGCTGCCAGTGAATTTTAGTGAGCTTTCCTCTTTCTGAAGGGCGTAAGCTGATTTTATAGGACAGGGGAACACAGCCAGATCAGAGCTGTTCAATTCTCTTTTCCCTGACCCGTTGTGAGTAATTTACAAAGGTTTAGACTAAGTTAAAGCAAAGAGGAATTTCGGAGCCTGCGGGTTTATATTTTGCAGCTGCTTTTCTAAGGCCTGATCCAAGGACTAGCAACGTTACCAGGCACCTTCCCTCTGACATCAGAGGGCATCAGGAAGGGATTTGGGAGAGGTTTTCTAGTAATTTATTTAACACAGGAGAGAGCAGCAGTGATTCAAGTCAGGCTGAGGGTTCAAGATTAGCACATAAAAAGAATACCAAGACCTGTGGATTTGCATGTAGTTTGGCAATGGGGCACTAACTTTGGGAATGGTACAGTCCTCAGGAGGAAGGGACAATTCTCACCCCATTCTCGCCTCATCTTCAAAGCTTTTGTATCCCAATCACATCCCCTTGCTGCCCCTGGGGCTCTGTGGGCTCTCAGGAGCCAGACCATAGAATCATGGGGTGGTTTAAGTTGGAAGGGACTTTAAAGAGCATCTCATTCCACCCCTCTGCCATGGGCAGGGACGCTTCCCACTATCCCAGGTTGCTCCAGCCTGGCATTGAACATTTCCAGGGATGAGGCAGCCACAGCTTCTCTGGGCATCCTGTGCCAGGGCCCCACCACCCTCAGAGGGAAGAATTTCTTTCTGATCAGGTCTCACACTGATGGATTCACACTTTTCTGTCTCACTACTTTCAGAGCATTGTCCATAACCAACAACTGCCCACGGATGCAGACAAACTTCAGCTGCTGGAGATGGTTCACCTGTGCAATGGAATGCATTGGGTCTGTGTGTCTTGATGTGAAACTGCTCTTGCAGCCAGGAGCTGGGATACCACTTGATGTCACACAAAGGAGAAAGAGGGAATTAAAAACCAGGAAAGTGATCTTATAGATCACATCAGGGATTGTGAGCTGCAGAATTTAAAAGCCAGTAAAGCTTTGAAAATTTGAAAGTAAGGAATCATAGACTCATTTAAGTCTGAAAAGTCCTCTAAGATCATTGAGTCCCACGGTTGCCCCAGCACTGCCAAGGCCACCACTAACCCATGTCCCCAAGTGCCACATGTAAAAGAAATTGAAAGGATGCATTGAGAAAAGTTAACCAACATCATCTCTTGGTCATTGCAGAGGGCAGTGTCTCCCTGCAGCAGAGCTGTTTGCAGGCTCCAGTGATGTCACTGGGAATGTCTGGCTTGCTGTGGGATGGGACACTGGAAAGGGAATGTGCCTTTACTGTGCTAAAACATACAGATCAAGTGACACTTTGGGGAGTCCCTCAGCAGCTCCTAAGCCTCCCTCCCCTGCTCAGTATGAGGCAAACCTGTTCCATCACAGCAGTGCCTGTAGGTAAGAGCTCACAGGTGCACAGAGAGCTCTCAGCACAGCAAAACTCTCCAGTTCTGCTCCCCCAGGGCAGAGGCAGTGAGAGGATCAGTGGGAAGAGCTGTGGGCTCTAATATCCCAATTATACCCTTTGCCAGAGAAGATCCAGTGTGAGACTGATGCAGTGCTTCATGGAAGTGGGGCTGGAACTAGGTGATCTTTAACATCTCTTCTGACCCAAACCATTCTGATTATTTTTGCTTTCCTACCCAGGTAGTGTGGACAAAAACTTGTAACATGTCCTGGTTTAATACCAGGAGCATGCAAGGAGTAGCTGCATCATGCAACCTGCTGTCTTGAAGCTGCTGAGGCAGCCGAGTTCTCTTCAGACATGAGCATCTGTCTCTTGTTGGGGTGTTGCTTCTGCAGCCTGGGAAGCACTTGCACAACTTGCCAGCCCATCCCTTGGCCCAGCTCACAGAACTTGGGCTGCCATGGATCCTGTCTGACCAGGGGCAGGCTCACAGCTGTGCCTCAGTTGTGTGGAGAACTCGGGATCATAAAAAGAGCTGAAAACTGGGACACCCCTGAGGGTTTGTTTCCACAGTCATCCCCAGCCATAAATATGAGGGCTGTGATTTCTAAACCCCATCCTTCAGATTTCTTTCTGACAGATGTCTGGGTCCTTTTCTCATTGCACTCTTTCAGTTTTTGTGACCAGTTGTTGCTTGGTCACAAATTCCTGTGCACGGCATGGGATGAATTTGTAGATCCAGGGTCTGCAGTGAGCAGGGTTCTGTCAATCAAAGCAAGAGACTGCTGAAAGCAAGAGGAGTGAAAAGGCCAGGCTGGATGGGGCTTGGAGCAACTTGGGCTAGTGGAAGATGTCCCTTCCACTTGGAACGAGATAAACTTTAAGGTCCTTTCCAATATCCAAATCTTTCTGTGAATCAGAGTCATTCTCACCCTCGGGAAACCAGACCAGTCAATTTCTTCTCTGAAGATGTGTCCATTGATGCCACTTCCTTATCTCTTTCCATGAGCAATAAATAGAAAGATAAGTCAGTGTTTTGTCTGCAGTGCCCACAGCCAGAGTGAGATTCTCGGTGTGGAAATGTCACCATTGTGACACTCCTTCGACCTCCAGAGGACAGTGCACTCCTGCCATCTCATGGACATCTCATGAACAGGGAGGAATTCCTCAAAAGGAAGAGGGGATTATGATGAATTTTTCTTCAAATCTATTTCAACAGTTGAGAATTTAGCTAAGTATTAAATAGATTTTTTTTGCCTTTTTGCAGGCTTTTGATTATGCAGTTTTCATAATGAACTCAGTGTGGTTGTTTCCGATTTGGCCCCGTAGCATCTGGCAGGGAGCCTCTGTCTGAATGCGAGACTTGCTGCATCCAGATTTGATTCCTTTTCCTTGGCACGGCTTTGCCTCCTGCTGATGGAAGCTTTAAAGAAAAAAAATACCATGACATCTGAAACACTGCCAGAAAACATCAACATGCTTTCTGGCTGCCATCTATTGTGCAATGCAAACCTCTTAAGATTTAATATTTCTAAAACTGTGGTGCACCTGTTTGCGAGAGAAACTACCTTGTCACATGATGACACGTTTTGCCAAATCACTTGATTTTTTTTTAATTTATTAGCTTTAGAATGTGAGTTCCCTCCCTTCCCTCTCTCTTCTTCCTTCTCCACCCCAAATTTCTCCACGCAAAAATCCTTCTTCCATGAATTGCTATCTGTAATTATATGATGCATTTCCCACCCTCTGGTTTTGACTGATCCTTAACTTCTACCTACAGTGAGAGCTGCAATGACTGGGTGCATTTTTCTGGCAGACACTGGTACCTGTTGCACCCAATCTATGCCAGATAAACCCCAGTTTGGCCCAGCTGGTGGCTTGCCAGTGCCTGCAAGGTCACTTTGGTTCAACCAGCTCTTCACTACCCATCACTGGACTGAAGAGGGCTCTGCTGTCTGGCCAAACCTCTCTGTCTGCCACAAAAGAAAGTTTCTTCTTCAGCTTGAGTTTATTTCAGTTGTTTTTCAAGGTAGATTTCAGCTCCACAGCTGCTTGGCTGGGATGGGAATCTGAGACAGAGCTGGATGTCGCAGGTGGGCTCAGGTGGGCCAGGAGAGTGTGAAGAAGTCTCCTGAAAAACAAGTGGCATCACTTCATTTCGCTTCCACCTGGAAGATCAAAGTATTGCTCAGTGATAACATCTCACAAGTCGCCTTCCAGGTGTCACGGAGGTAAGGTGTTTTGCTCAGGTTACACTTGCCTGTTGCTGGTCTCGCTGTCACTAGAGCAAGCACAGAGTGCTCACTTCATGGATTGTTCTTGAAGGATCTTCTCCTGGTTTTCAGAAGAGTGGCAGCATGGTCTGACTTCCACCTCCCTTTGCCCAAATGTTTATCTGCTCTTCAGGGAGCAGAAGGGCTGGGTGCAAATTGGCTTAACTTCGGATCAGAACAAATGCAGCACTGTAGATCTGGTTGAGTTCAAGAAGAACTTACACAATCTTGGTTCTGGAAGAGGACATGTTATTGAAAGACCAGGAAACATGGTATTCTTCTTCTTTGTGGTCTTTTTCTTGATCATTTGCCTAAAGTTTTCTGCCTTCTGCCTAATTTCTGGCCTATACCTCCACATTTTCACCCTGTCTAGTAAGTTACTTAGGAAAATTCCTCCTGCCTCAACTTTCATACTTCCTCCTGTAAGCCTCTGCTTGAGTTCTCGTGTCCTCTGCTTCAGCTCTCCTGACCTTTGTTATCTGTCTCATTGCTTCTGTTATGTAGATACTCAACAGCCCTGAGAGCAGGAGAAGCAACTCAGCAGGAGTCCAGAAGGGACACCCGTGTGCAGGAATAAACACACCTTTCCCTCAGAAGGGGAAAGTGGTCTGCTGTGGCAAGACCACTGTAGATTTCTCCTTCATGGAGCTGTCCGCATAGAGACTGTAGGCCTGATATACCCTTGGTGTCATCCTCTGCATCTTTGGGTTCTCCTTCCTAAGCCTACATCCCCTGTGTTCAGTCAGGGCCCCTGTGGAGTGGGAGATTCCCAGAGGAGAGGTGTCTGCCATATCCCTGTTCCCCCTGTCCTTTATGTCCCTGTGTTCAGGTGGAGGCAGAGAGAAAGGGGACTCCTGCATTTCCCACATCCTGTCAGCCTGTTGGGCCTGTCCCATGGCAGCCGGGCTGTGATTCCTGTCCTGTTT
>VWYN01000442.1:10378-31903 GCA_013400075.1 Hippolais icterina
TGGCTTTAGAGACCACCACATGGAAAAGCAATGGATCTGGTCTGATTTGAGGATCACATGGAAAACCATGGATCTGATCTGACCTTGGAGACCACATGGAAATGCAATGAATCTGGTCTGACTTGAGGACCACATGGAAAAGCAATGGATCTGGTCTGATTTGAGGATCACATGGAAAACCATGGATCTGATCTGACTTTAGAGACCACGTGGAAAAGCCGTGGATCTGGTCTGACTATGGAGACCACACGACCTCAAAGCATGGGCTTGGTGCACTCCCCTGGCTCTTCTGGAGGGAATGTTACCCTGTGTTTTCCAGGCCCCTGTAGCACGGCAGCTGTGGAGTGAATGATGTTGCTTTGGGATAAAAAAACAACCCAACAGCTTGCTGTGATCATAATTTTTTCTGTACGTTCTCCACTGCAGCTTTTGGCAATCACTGACTTGTTTGAATTACTTCCCAATTAATGAGTTTGCAGGGAACTACCAGCCAATATTTCATTTAATAGCTTCTCCTCTTAGTCCTTTTCCATTTTTTTCCCCTACTCTCCAACAACTCGTTGTCTTTGTTAGATGTTCAACCTGGTATGTGTCGTTTTAGCTTCTATTTAATTGCTTTTGACTTTCAGTTTCCACAGTGCCCTTTTTCATGTAATAACAGGCAGCAAGGACTGCCAGCAAAGCTGTGAATTTTCAAGGGTTACTGCAATTTTTTTTTCTCCTGTAAATCTATTCCTTATGATAAAAGGAGCAGTATACATCTGTTCTGCAATAGAGAACTCATTATCTTTTGGGGCTTCTATTAGCTACAAGCTGTGCAACATATTTTTTTTTACAAAGGATGGTCATTTGCAAGTGAAGTAGGGGATCTGTTGGATACATTTAGCAAGAGATTTGCTTTGTAATTTCTACGGTTGGAGCACAATGTTAAAAAGTCAAGAAATTAATGAAGAAAAAAAACCCAAAAAGAATCACAGCTAAAAACTTATAGAAGGTCCGAGTTGTCTGCAGTTCACCAGCTGCAGACAACTGAAGAAAAAAGGTTAAATGAGGTAGAAATAAGGAAAAAGCTGTACTTGTATAGGGCAACCCCATAACCACAAGTGTGAAAATGTCTTTTTTCTTACTCTTTTCATTTCTCACTTATAGCTTAAGTGGGGCATTAAGGAACGTATAAAGTTTTAGCACTATGGTTTTTCAGTAAATTTAATACAGTGAAATGATGTCACCTTCAGTAGCTCCTGAATAGGAGGTGTCTCCCAGCCTCTCGTGAGGTCTGTTTCAGAGATGTTTTAATTATTCCTAAACTATTCTTAACAGAAATTAGCACATCAAAGCAATGAGAAACCAATGAGAAAAAATTCCCTTAGTAGAAGTGCTCAAGTTCATGTATTGAGCCTGTGTGATTATAGTGATTATAAAAGGTAACAATTCTGGAAAAGGGTTGTAAAAAGAGGACATAGAGAGGGTGATAATTTTTTTTTTTTTTTCCCATTCCTAAAAACTCAGCTAAGTGAAATTCCTTCAAAACACTCAATGTTTTACAGACAGGCTGCTGGAACATAGTTTTTTAGAATACATACACACACACACATATATATATATATGTATGTATGTATTTATAAATAAAATTCTTATTTAAGAAGGCATACAAGGCAGCCTTAACTTTGTTTTCTCTGTACATGGTCCTCTTATCTACATTAAAGAGCCCAAATCAATCCCTGCTGTCCCGGTGGTGTATCAGCTTTGAATTTAACTCTTTGACAAGAGCTTTGTCCACACCAAAGTGAAAGAACCTGGACACCTGATGCTTTAAATTTTGAAAATAATTCCAGGATGGATTAGCATATTAAAACCAAGAAAGAAGAACATTCAGGTATAATCAGTCATTTGTTAATTCCACTCCATAAGGGAGAGGTCCCAATAATTCCTGTCCTCCAATGCCACAGCTGAAACTCTTGTTAACAGAGGTCTCAAGGCAAAGGAGTTCCAGATCATTGGGCATTTATGTCACTTTAATGTTTAGGGAGGCAGCTGAGGAAATATATTGGCTTATACTCCTGTCCCAGCATTCATCACAGACAGAATTTACAGGCCAAATGAAGGACCAGGTTTCCTTTCTTAATAGATGCCTGCAATGTTATTTCCACAGTATAAAGTATAATTAAATTCAAATATTCATCCTATTAAACATTTCAACTTTAGTTTGAATCAGCTACAGAGATACATTTGCTGGCTTGCTCTGCCAAGCTGCCTGTCTGCAGAGAAGATTAACAAGGGAGGCAGGCTGGGAGGCAGATTCATTCCAGCACTTGTGGATTTTAAGATTAGATTGGCCATTTCTTTTTATGCAAAACGTAAACATATCTGCAATTACCTCTAAGAGAAAGCTAAGTACTTGTAAGTTATGATTGATATGGCAGCTACTGTGTAGAGACACACAGCAGTGCTCTTCCTTTTACTCCATATTCAAATTAGTCTGTGGTTAACTTTGTCACAAATCAGATTTACCAGCAGGGCTGGCAAAGGACTGCTTTCCTCACTCACGCTCTCTGGAAACAAACCCACAATCCATAAACCACATTTTGTCCCTCTCCTGAGAAGGAACAAGTTTGATGGCTGCTGTCAGCTCGGCAGTCAGCACTGCTGGTATATCTGGCGTGCAGGTTGATGGGAGATGGGCAAGGAAAAGGAGCCCTGGGGCTGTTGGGTGTCCTGCACCTCACTGTAGGAACATCGGGGACAATTGTGGCATCACAACTCCCGGTGGTGTGGCAGGGCAGGATCTCACTGGGCTGGCTGGACAAGGCGTCCAAATTTTGTCCAATCCTGAGATGTTGCCACCACAAATGGGGACACAAAACAACCAGGACTTGAAGGAACTTTTGCCTCATTCCATCGAATAATCAAATCCATTGAATTCCTCCTTCAAGGCTTGCTCTTTCTACTAAATAAGAACAACACTCAACCACACCAGCTCTCTTCCCACCTCAACATCTCCCATTTTTCACCGATTTGGATGAGATGAAGTGACTTACAGGGAGGTTGCTTGCTTTTTTTTTTTTTTTTTTTTTTTTTTAAAATTATCAAATTAATAGGGAAAAGAATGAGAGCAGGAGGGAGAAAATGATGATTTTTCTTCAAGGGTTCAAAATTCCACGAATTAAAAAAAAAACAAACAGTGGTTTTAAAAAGTGGAGAATAGAGTGTTAGAAGATGTAAATCCCCATGGCAAGACCTATTCACAAGGCCTCAGGTAAGCGAGGCACCCATGGCAGGGCAGAGCAGGGCTACATTCCCTGAAAATAAGTGGAATTTCCTCTGGCATATCCTCTTGGCTCCTCATTGGGACTGATGGATGAAAAATTACAGCAGGATACACAAAACAATGATATGCAATGGGTGTGCAGGAAGATTTGTCATTATCTGCTCCTAAATTCACTAACTGAAAGTTGAACGATTTCATCAAAGACAAAAAGATCCACATTTTCAACTGCACTGTCACAGCCCCGTGTCACAAGACTGGGGAGGTGACCCAGACTCTTCATGGTGGGAGAGAACAGAAGTCCTGACAGAACCCGTGACAACACAAAACACAACAAGGACAATTCCTACACTCTCCAGTAGTGAAGGATAAAAACATAAAATAAAATCTACGCTGCTCAGACTATTCGGTTTTCACCCACAAATTTTTGCTGGCCTGGTAATAAATGCTCTGAGAACAACAATCAGAATTAGATACTCAAATCCTGCAAGCATTGCAAAATCGTGTTTAAATTTGCATTTTGAGACTGAAATTGTAACCTCACTCAGGAAAACTCATAGTGAGGGCTCTTCAAGGAAGGAGTGTTCCTTGAGTCCCTTTTCAGTTCTTTCCCCATTGTTCAGTAGCATTAAAGACTATCAAGATTTCCTCCAAAATTGGTAGATACGGAATTTTTTTAAAAAAGAAAACCTTCATCTTTTAAAGCCCTTGGACCTGGTGGGCTTTTTGTCTGGAGAATCCAGGTGAAACGTCCTTCTGCAGAACAATTGCATCTTCCCCTCCTGAAAAAGGAAATCCCCTGGCCCAGCATCACCAGAGGAGTCAGCAGAGAGACAGAGCAAGGCTTTGCCAGGGCAGCCTCGTGCCTCCTGTCCACAAAATCAGCTATTTCTTCCACCCTCTATGACTATTCTGGGTTTTCTTCTGTTCTTTTCTTCATAAAATTTTATATCTTATCCAACCACAGCTACCCCTCCTCCATTCCAGACCTACACTTTGCAGAATCTGAAGAAGAGCAGCCTTTGGAAAGCAGATTTAAGAGGACACGCAGAGCTGATTAAGTGACAACTGTTAAGTTAGAGAACCTTAAGAACCCCAGCTTGAATTTTATATGAGTGTAAAGGACAGTATCAGCAACATAATTTTTTAAAGAACAAAATATCCAGAAGTAGTGCCAATCTGCCTGCAGATTACCAATTAAAATATTTTCACTCTGGCAGTGATAGTGCAAAGTTATCAAAGAACTTCTGAATTAAAGCTAGATAACCACCAACCCTAAAGAAAATTATCTTTATTCTAAGAGAGTTGAGCAGCATGCAGCACATGCAATCCATGCCACTTTATATGTGTCTGCTTTCCAATTCCTGCTGAACCATCCCCAAACACTCAATATCCAGCAAATCCATAGTCTGGCTCCTTCAGCCCTGTCCCAGCTTTAGATCTTTGCTTATCTCTGTAGAATTATACAATACAATACAATACAAGCATCTCTTTAGCTCTTTGCTTATCTCTTTTGGTACTAGAAAAAAATGGAAATTGTTTGGGGAATCATGGACCTACAAATGACACTGGGAGTTCTGAAGCTGTTACACTGCACTGCTTTCAATATTCTGGGTTACAGCTCTGAGTGAAAATGAAACTGTTTAAAAGGTATCCCATTAAAGGTTATTTGAGCTTTCCTGTTGGAAGAAATGGGGACAGATCATTTTACAGTTAATTTTATAGAGTAGTTTGCCTTGTAGTCCACAGAACTCCCAAATAACCAAGTTTACAAGGAGAAACCTGTTACCCAATATAAATTAATTGTGCCATCAACTTGGTTCTTATCGAGTGTTTTTATTGTGAGACTGCTAAAGGATGGGGTTTATATAAAGATATTGTAGCTAGAGAAGACAGCTTGAGTCAGTGTCTGGTACATTTCCAGTCTGCCATTAACTCATCTATATTAAGTAACATAGGAAAAGATGTGTAAAAAGCAAAACTGTGTGCTGAACCAAAAGCAAATAATTTGTGCCACTGGTGTTATTGGGGCAAGAGATGTTAATGGTAAGCAGTAAACTTAATTAAGGTTTGCCAGTAAAATAGAAGTGGTTTGTTGGCCTTTAGTTTTTAATTCTACTCTCAGCCTCTGGTTCATTCTCTTCACCCTCTTTCCCTTCCCATGCCCTGCCCAATAAATGAGGAGATTTCTACAGGACACAGCACCTGAACAGCAAAAATGGAGCCACACACTCACGGAATGGACACTCCAACACTGCCCAGTGAACCCTCACTGTGGCATTTCCTGCCTTTTCCTCCCAGCTGTGATCATAAAAACCATTCAGGAAGGCTTTGTGAGATTAATTAACAGAAGCCAAAAAACCTGAACAGGCTCTAACCTTTCTAATTTCATGGTGTATAAAACAGAAGTAACACAGATGATTATCTCATAGGGAGAAACTCAAGACCTACAAGAGGTTTCATAATTCTGAAATATTTATAGAGACAGACACAGTGAATGTTCTGTCACTGAGATCAGGAAAAGAGCAGATTTTCATGCTCATATGGAAACTGAATCTCTACACTGGGTTACATATTCTGCTTTCCTTCCTGTTTACCATTTCTGTTAATTTTATTTCACCTTCCTTTACCCTACATAACAGGTGGGTATAATGTCAAAAACTGTATAAAAAATAAATGGAGTAATCCTAAAAACTTGTACTGCAATTGACATGTTGGGATATTATATAAAGGTATTTTTAAAAAAAAAAAAATTTCATATTGACTTTTATCTTTTCACCTCAGTTCTGGGTGATTTTTATGGTGTAAACATTCATGCTTCTTACCTAGATTTGTGTTTAAAGCAAAAGTATATTTGTTAAAAACGAGCAAATTAAAAGTGTGCACATGTGAAGTGAAAAGAAGATCAAAGTCAAAACCAAATCTAATCTTCTTAAAGTAAGACTTAGCTTGTTCAGTTGATACAACTACAGAATATTTTTTCAGTGGTGAAAATAAAAAGGAGTATTCAAAATCATACGATCAATTATCTTAAAGAAATATAAGAATTAAAAGAAATATATAGGTGCAAAGAAATGTTCCCTTTTAAATTAAAAAAAAAAAAAAAATTCTACTTTCACAAATCTGTCATTCAAAACACAATAGAAGATATTTGGTTCCCCTTTTCTCCTGTTTTAAGTTAAAAATATTCCTCAAATTTGATAAAAACCATGCAAACTTTCACGGAACAAAAACTGCAGATTTGAGATCTTGCACACAACAAAGGTCATGACTGAGCAGAGCTTCCAATACAGTAAAACAAATAAATAAATGAGCAAACCAACCACGAATCAAGAGCAAAGAGAGAGAATTTGAACTTTGAATTCCCATTCCTTCATTTCACTTCTCGTACCCAACACGATCATTACAAGAATTAGGTATCCATGATTCACGTGATCTAAAAGTGGGAGTAACCAACCAAATGTTTACCCTTCCTAAGTAAATATATGCCAGACATCAAACCCAATTTGATGATAAACGCTGATTTGGCTTTGGAAGTTGCCTTTAGGCTGATGGCATCCAGCTGAAATGGAAGGGTGACATTCAGTTTAGTGGTGAGTGAGCATTTCTCAGTTCCCACTGGAGGAGGATTCATCACCTCTGGAGGCACCGATTTCCTCCCACTGACTCTAGAGGGAAGTAGAGCACCGAGCTGTGATCCACATCTCGTGCATCACAGAAATCCTCCCACTCCACGGCTCTGTCTGGTTTACTGCCTCGTTGAGAAGGTTGTTGCAGAGGTTTGTGGATGCCCGACCCAGCATCTACCCCTTTTTAAATTCATTCCTTTTTTTTTTTTTTTTTTTTTTATATTGATTATACTTTGAAATTGGACACTGTTCTTTAAACATTTTTAAGGCTGAACTCTAGTCTTGAGTTCGACGGCAAAGCTCCTGACGTATTTCCCAGAAGCTGCATTTCACCTTGGAGTGAACAACATTTTTAAAGAATAAAATCACCCCCAAACTTCTCTAAGCAGATTTTATGTCTCAATATTGTCTCTATTATAACGATAATTTGTGTCAATATGACCATTTGGGTTTTGAGGGCCATTAAAAAAAAACATTAGTAACTTATAAAATATCACATTTAAAGTTCTAGATCATCCTCCAGTAATTAGAGGGAATTATTAATTCCCTGTATATTTTTACAAAATTCCACACGCTCTATTATAATAAATGTTATAAAGATAACACTGGGTTCAACATTATTCAGCATTTAACAATTAATTTACATAATGTAAATATTAATGCAGCCTTGAGCACTGTGGGACTGAGGAATTCTGAACACTGTGCATTTCATTACCTCTAATATTGCAGCGAGTTACTTCCTGCAGGACACTTGGGAGATCCTTGGAGGTGTTCATATTGTGTACTAAAGTAACAAAATATAACATGCACTTTATAAAACTCAGGAGGTTCTTCTAGAACTACCTAAGAATCTCTTAATGATCCTTTCTCTTTAGATTTTTATTTTCATTGTTAAAAGATTCAGCACCACTCGTCATTGGAGCTCTCCCAAATGTGTTTTAGTTCATAAATCCCAAGGGTTTATGATTCACTTCACAGGGTAACAGAACTGATAGCAAGAAACAATGATTTTATATTTATTTTCTCCTCTATGATGAACACTTTTTCAGACACAAATAGGAAATGCAATAATATATATTGTACATACAAATCTACATACACACATATATAATCTACATACAAAGGAGTCAATATTTTCTCACCAACAAATCTACTCCAACCTGTAGCGAGGCCAAATTTCTCTCTCTGCTTTCTATCAGACCTACACACACCTGATGCCCTTTTTGTCAACCATCCCTGTTAACATCCCAAATGATAAATGAATTTGTTTCAGCTACAAAAGGTAATTCTCATGTTTTTAATAATTTTAGAACTTGACACAGATAACGCAGAGTTATTTGTCCGACTCTGAAAGGAACCTTCAGAATTCGCAATATAAACCATTTTACTTGACTATAACAAACATTAAATCTCAACCACACGGTGGAAATTTATGAATTAAGATGTGAATATACATCTAAACACTCCAGGTACGTGATGAGCACATGCAAACATCATCATTCACCTTTTCAAGCCAACAGAAAATATCTCCATAGCAACTTGCAGTTGACAAGTGTGGCAGCCATTCCCAACCACGCAAAAAAAATTAATTGGCAAGCAAGGATTTATGTTCTTGGCAATTAACTCAAAAAGTCAAAAGTAGGAGTAACAACTTCCTGTGTCAGTGTTCTCCAAAACTGGTCTGAAAATTTCAAGGGATTTGTTTAAATATATGAAGATATAAGTGCTCAGCAAACTTAAGGAAAAATTAGGAATCAGTAGCTCAGAGCAGCTTTCATGGGACCCATCCCCAACAGTGATTTGCAATAAAAGATACTGAATATGTATTTACACCAGCAAGAATGTATTTCAAAAAGTGCCATCACCAACACGTAGAAATATACATTTCTTGGCAGCTTGTAGGCCATAAAGTTCTCACTGTGTCATAGATCACAAAGTCACAACTCACATCAAAGCTCAGACTATCAAAGCCACTTTAGATATCCAAGATACTCACCTGAAAATATTTCTGAGGCATTTGAAGAAAAAAAAAAAAATATCCCCAAATCAGTACCCCTTAAGAAATAAATTAAACAAAAATGAAGTTACAAAACACATCTTCTGGAGCTTGCAATTTAACATATGAGAGAACTCGCAGCATATGTGATGCAGAAGAGGTCAGCAGTTCTCTAAGGTAAAATTATTTCAACTCCTGCCTTATCCATACTGAGCCTGTGCCCTCGCAGCTCTGAGGCACCCTGAGACTGCTCCTCAGCACCAGGCACGACAGAAGCAGGGCAGGGGCAGGGAGGAGAGGAAACGTGCTGCTCTGGGAGGTGTGAGGCATCCCAGATTTGCTGCAGCCAAAAGGAAATATTCTACACCGAGATCAGAGAGGAGCCCTGGGACAGAGCGTGGCTGGAGTGGCGCAACCACAGCGACCACCAGAGACCCCACCAGCTCCTCCTCACGGCCAGAAAACATCTCAGTGTTTGTCTTTCCACACCTCTGGTGAGTGGAGAACACAGTGGAGTGTTGATTATTTTTAGTTTTTTGCTTTTTATCACCCCAGGAAAAAAAAAAAAGAAACAAAACAGAAAAACCCAGGAAAAATACTACCTTTTTTTTTCCAGTCTATTTTTGGTGGGAAAAAAAATTGCTGTTGCAATTTTTGACCAGGATTTTAATTTCTTGAAAGCATCACGCCCTTTGCACTACAAAGCAAAGATGAAAGGTGTTAATTTTTTAGCTACTGGATGAAAGCAAATGCTGCACAATGGTGGGAGTTGTACCAAGGCTGCAGGAGATCTGTAAATACATCTGTGGATGAAACCTCAATAGATCCATGGAGTAAATCCTGCCACTTGCAGGAAGTCATTTAGAAATAAACTGGTTCTGGTTTGCTCATAAATTTGACCTAAATTAGAATTTTGGGAGAGTGAGGAAGCCAGCACCATTCTCAGCTGGTACATCCCCCTCAGCTGCCAGCTGTCCTGGGCCCTGGATCATCAAGAACGAAAGATGAAAGCTGGTGATTAATTTGCACACCTTTCAAACAATGAGGAGAAATGAGGATTCCCCTGCCCAAAAAAGCTTTGTGTCCCTTCTCTCCGTGCACTGACAGGAAGGAAGAGACAACATCAGCTGCAAACTGACACATCCCACTAGGAAAGCTGTCAAGGAGAGGAGGATTTAAGGACCTCCCATGGCAATCACAACAGCCAAGACTCCGTGAGGCAGCCACATCCCACTGTCCCTTGATCTCTGAAGTCCCTTCAGAGCAGTCTGGGGAAAAAACGTGCTTCAGTGCAGGCTTGAGACAAGAAAATAAACCAAACAAGTATCTGTGAGTAAAACTTCAAAAAGTTTTACTGGAGCACAAGTCCTCAGTGCTTAGCATCAGACCATTAAAATTCTTGGCAGCAGCTCACAGTCCTGGCTTGCCAATGGCCCACTTTTCATGCAGCCTATTTTTGTTTAGAAAAAAAAAAACCCTTCAGAACATCTGAATATTAAACCTTTCTTCAAGCTATAATGATCAGGGAGATTAGCTCTGATCAGCAGTTTTAGGCCATATGTAAATTCGGTGTCCCTAGGCAGAGTAGCAAACCATGAAATACCCTTCTTTCCTCCCTTTGGCTGGCAGCAATGAGGAGGCTGCTCCACAGATCCTCATTAGTATTGGTCCTCACTACTGATTTAGCATTCAACAGGTTGTAATTCCTGGGCCTATGAGGGACTAGCCTGCAGCTAAGGTATACCAGATTGGCAAGAGAAAATCCTCAACAACAAAGAAACCTTTGCTTCTTTCGCTTTCTCTTAATTAACACTTTTTTTTTTTAATGTTTTCACTCCTTTGGCTGCTGCAGCCCAAGCAAATTTAGAAGCATTTTAGCAACATCACCACTACCCATCCTCACAGGTTATGAGAAGGCTAAAATCCATAAGCTAAGGAAGGTTTTTTTTTTCCTCTACTCCAGCACACAGTGTTTAAACCCCTCAGGGCACGCCAAAGTAATAGAAAGATGTACCAGCACTGAGTAAATATCACAACACTTTTTATGGAACAATATATTTAATATAGAGCCGTGGTGGGCATGAACAAACTCCCTGCTCCAGCCTGGGCGGGAGAGCGTCTCTCCCTGGATGAGGTCTGAGAAAACAATCTCTGCCTTTATCAGGAAATTTGATTTAGTTTCATTTAGGAGAGAGACATCTCCATTCAGCAGCAAAACGCTCTGAACAAAGGTTCTGTGAGAAATGGTTTCCAAATTGTGGCGCCTGGCAGGAGGCGGCACAATCAGCAGCTGGGGATGCGCCTGTGCTGGGGCTGCTCTGAGCTCTGCACGGGCTCCTCTGCTCACTCTGCTTTGAAGAGAATGTTAATAATGCTGGGACTGCTGCTTTAATCTACAGAGTGAGCCAGCAAAACATTCAGAATTCTGATGTCTCTCCCCTACACTTTCCAGTTGGAGTAGCTACTCGTAAAGGAACCGACAGACAAATTGGAATCTGCAAAGCAGGGAGAGGGGAAAAGAAGAAGGCTTGCCTGCCTGCCTGCTTCCAAAAGGATTCTTCAGCCTGAAGAAAAAAAATATTTAAAAAAAAAAAGAGAAAAGAAAAATGAGTTAAAACTTTATTCAATAGCAATGAAGCCTGAAGCTGATAATTTCGGCTTTCTGGGATACAGCTGTAGCAATGAGAAAATAAGAGCCCAAAGGATGGATAAACTATATTATCTTAACTAGCAAAGGCAAGCCTTCAAAAAAGGAAATTGGAAAAGAAAAGCTATACTATTAACTTCTTTCTTCCCTGGCTAAGAAAATACGATCAAGTTTTCAATTCTTTAGTTCTCTCCTAGTAAGCCTGCAGCACACACCAAGCCTGCTGGAAGCGTAACCTCCCCAAATGAAACTGCCAAATAAGCAAGATTACAACAAGCCCAAGAGGCACGTCTATCTTTTTGGTCTTATAATTATTTTGAGTACTGTAGGTTTTTCTTAACCGAAGCTATGATAGAGTTCAGCTTAAAATCAAGAAGGCAAAACTGCTTAAATTAAAAAAAAACGAGAAGTTTGCAAAACAACGCTCGCCAGCATGCCCAAACAGTAATGTCTGCAATTTCATGATCCATTACCCTGTCTGTTAAAACATGCTGATGTTTCTCCTCTGCTTCTGTTTTCCAGGCCCTGCCCTGCCACAGCTGGGAGCCCAACTCCAATGTCAAATTTTGCCCAGTCAGGTTTGGGGAGCGCCCATCCCATCTGCACAAAATGTTGACATAACAAGATCAGCACTGCCCATGGAACATTGATTAAATTTATTGCTAACTTTGCTTGCTAAACCTGCATCACTTTTGGTTACCTTGTACAGCAGTGATGGCAGGCAGTGCAAAATCCATTTGCTCACAGCCACACCAGAGACATTTCAGTATTTCTGGTCCCTCCATTAACAGAATTACATTTCAGTATTTCTGGTCCCTCCATTAACAGAATTACATTATTTTAGTGTTATTTCTAATTTTTCTGTTTATATGAATATTCATTCAGAAATGGCCATTATTTCTGGCCACTATTTACCAGAAATTCTCAGAGTGGTTTTAGGGTATGAGCTTTCTCTCCAACATGATTTCTCTGAGCAGTCCTTCAGCTTGTTCATATTTTTGCTGAATTTGTCAGACCAAAACCTTGAACACTTTTACTTGGCTGCTGCTGGCACTGGGATTTCTGTGTCTCAGTGGAATGCAGATCCCAGACCCCAAGCACCCAAGATCATTTTTCTGCCTTAAGACAATGAACTGCTCTCTGTTAGTGGAAGAACCCAAAGCAAGTTCAGTTAAATCCATCAGGAGGGTGCTCATTCCTTTTACATCCATCTGGGCTTCATCCTTGTGAAAAGGAGGGATGGGGATTTTTTTAGGGCAGCCCGTGACAGGACAGGGGTATAGTTTAAACTGAAGAAGGGCAGCATCAGATGGGATATTGGGGAGAAATCCTTCCCTGTGAGGGTGGGCAGGCCCTGGCACAGGTGCCCAGAGCAGCTGTGGCTGCCCCTGGATCCCTGGAAGTGCCCAAGGCCAAGCTGGACAGGGCTGGGAGCAACCTGGGACAGTGGAAAATGTCCCTGCCATGGCAGGGATGGAATGGGATGAGCTTTAAGGTCCCTCCAACCCAAACCATCCCATGATTCTCTGATTCCAAGGCTCACTCAACCCCAGCCCAACTCTGCAAAGGTTAAAATTCCTCTGCCTGTGGCATTCCACAGCCTGTGGGAGGAAGAACCTATTCTTTCATACAGGAGGAATCTCTACAGTGTTTAATAGTTTGATTTGCTATTATGTGCTACTGCATAAGTTTTATTTTAATATCACGCAACTGCTGTGATTGCATTTTTATAATTGGTGCTCTGCCCCAGAGGAGAACTTTTTGAAGAGTAAAAAATGCTACCTAGGTGCTGACTCAGAGAATTCACAGAGTGCTTTGGGTAGCAGTACTTAAGCATGAAGCTTTCCAGCAAAGGTGCTGCAGGTGCTGAGGAATTCAAACTGCCAGATCAATGACGTTAATTAATGGTTCATGCAACAAAACACAAAAGAAAATTAAGGTAGTGAATTAAATCCTGAAAGCAAAGTCCCATACAGAGTTGAGCTGAAATGCTGACAACCTTCTGAAATTTTGTATATTCTGAGGAATCCAGGCCTACATTATGGCCACATTCTGAATCAAAGAGCTGGTGATGTAGCAGGGATGGATTTTGCTGTGTTAAATAGGGATGGTTGCCAATTTCATCTGCAAAGACCCAGATTTGTAGTACATGGGCTTTGAGCAATAGCGAGCCTGTATGAATTTCACTGCCATTCCTCCTGATTTCACGATCTGCCAATCCCAGCTGACACAATTGTCATTTCAGAGCCAACCACAAAGAGATCTTTCCCAGACACTCTCTGTAACTCCGGTGTTCCACACGCCTTCAAAACCTCTCAGATGCACCACAGCAGCACAGGGTTGTTGGCAAGGAATGACAGATAAAAAACATTTAGATAACACCTCTTTAAAAATTTAAAGCTCCTTTAAAGAAAGAGACTGTGTTTATAGCCTCTAATGGTAAAAGAGGGTGACTGTTCAAGAGATTCCTTTTTTTAATCAAACATCATGAAATTCAGATTGCAAAAACATACCGAGACTGGCAATATTTTCAGAGTTCAAAGTTTGTCACTATAGATGAGAAACTTCTGTTTGGAGCAACAAATAACACATCTTCATTTGAGAGAGAAAAAAAAAGAGTTAGATGAAATGAATGTGAATAACTGGGGGGTTTTGGTTGCTTTTTTTTAATTTTGGGTTTGGGGTTTTTTTGCCCCCACCTTCCTTACCTCCCTCTGTGAGATCCACTAAACTCTGCCCTTTCAGAGCCTAAAGCAGCAAGGCCAAGAAATACAATTTCCATGTGTGCTTAATAAAATTACACCCTTGGGTAGACTGGAAGAAAATTCATAATAAATTAATTGAATGAGTAATCATATGACTCCATGAATGAGACCTGCAGTGTATTGCCAATTATTTCATTAATCAAAGTCGCTTTGTCTTGAGGTGCGTCTCTCAATTTCAAAACCATGTTAAAAATAAATTTCCCTGCCAGGTTTCCTGACAATGCTTTTGATGATTAAAATGAAATGACGTTAAAAGTAGACTGTGCTCTTTACCTTTATAATGGAAATCATATTTTGGTTTTTCTCTCAGAGGTTCCACCTTGGAAATGGAAACATTTGCATCCAGTAATATGAGTCTCCTTTCTTGGAGGTGTTATATGTGCTGCCACAATGTTTGCATGGCAAACATTGCTATTTTATACATAATCACATTTCTTTATAATATTCCTGTCTCTTGAAACAATTATTAAATGCTTCTAGTACTCTTGAAATCATGTTTTACCCACACTAGCTTTAGAATAGAGCATTCTGTATAAGCACACTGTTTAAACACAGATTTGAAGCTGGGACAGAGCTGTCCAAGAAAACATCCACTGTTGTCACCAACATAATTCTTAGCACAGAGTAATTTCCATTTTCAAACTGCAAGTGGGTTTTAAGTATAACAAGTAAGTATTGAGGAAAAATCAGTTAAAATTCCAAATTACTTTCTCCTTTTACTTTGGAATAATTTTTTTTTTTGCCTTCATAACTTTGACTTGTACAATTCAAACCTGGAACTGAAGTCATGTATCCTCCATCAAGAGAATATTCAATATATTTTACTGCTCTGTGCTTAGAGCAGTGATGAGCTACATTTGTGTTCCAAAAATCACTGTTTTGAATATGGATCTGTTAATATTTTCTTCAAACCACATTTAAAAGACATTTCCGCTGGAGTTTCCAATGTGTACCAGCAGGAGAAGGATTGAAAGTGAGAGCTGCGAGCTCTCACCTTCAACCTGTCTGTCACATTGCCTAAGTGTGACTCTAGTTCAGCACCAGCTGACAGCACCTTTCCCCCTTTCCCTCCACAAAAAAAGCCAATAATAAACTTTTCAACCTTTCCAGAAAGTTCTTCAGGTACAAATGTGTCATTTTATAAAAGCCTCTCCTGCCTACTTTCAAGCATGTTAGTGGTGCTCACCAGGAGGCCTTGATTTCTAAAACTAAATGTAATTTCCCACCTATTTTTGGTGGGAAAACTGCTCTAGAGAAATAGTGTAACTGTGTGTGGAAATGAATAGTGGTGTGCAGAGGTGGCACTTTCTGTATTTAAGGGATGTGATCTGAATGAAGAAGTCAGAGTGCCTTTTTCTAGAAGTTGTGCTCAATATCTGCAAGCCGAGTGAACTATTTTGAATATTTCTATAGAAAAATAGAAAAAACCCCACAAACTTCTCATACTGCCAAAATAGATTACTGTGGGGTCATTCTCACTAGGGTTTCCTTTCCTATTGCAATTGCTCTCGCTCTTCCAAGGGTAGTGTGCAACTCATTTTTGACTTCATGGGATTACAGACTGCAATTTAAACCCCAAGCTCTATATTTAGTGCTGGGGAAAGAAGAAGAACTGTGAGGGCATGAAATAAAGGGAGAAATGAGAAAAAAAATAAAGAAAAATGTGAACCTGCAGTTAAAAATAACAAATTTTTTCTCTTTTTTTTTAATTTTTTTTTTTTTAAGGCACTATCTATCTGATAATACCTTTCAAAAAATTGGGACAATTAATGAGGTTAACCTGCAAAGGAATAAATAATCCTGTCTTTGTACAGTGCAGTTTTCCATTCAGCTGCGTCTCTCTTCCACAGTAAAAGTAGGATGGGTCTGTCTATTGGCAATGCACACTAAGGCAAATCCTGCCTGCCCTGACAATTTATTTATTGTCACTTTTTAGCACTTGGAGCAGCGGCCAGAGCAGGGCCCTGCTGGCAGAGGGGACATTGTCCCTGTCCCCACTCCTGGTGACACCGCCCTGGGATTTACACCCAGTCAGGAGGGATGGGGCTTCCACTGCAGCATCCCTGCCTCAAACCACATCACCCATTTATGATACCTGACTGCAGCTTCTGGGGATTTATCACCCTGTTTGAGCACTTTTAAAGGCTCTGGATGAAATATGGAGGTGTGGATGCTGCCAGGCCCTGACTCCCGTGGAGCCTGTGGGGCTGCTGGCCTGCACAGAGGGGATGATGGCGAGGAAATATCCACCAAGGGTGATTTAGAAGTGTATAAACACAAACTGAGGGTTTATTCCACTAATAAAGCCTGCCCAGAGGGCTGCAGCACGCTCCCTCTCTGCAGGCTGCCACACAGCCAGGAAGTTTTTTCAAATAATGCTTTCCTGGGACTGCAGGACCTTTCAATTTATTGATTACATGGATGAGTTTATCTCATGTGTCCAAAGTGCTTGGAGCTTTAAAACTCATCCCTCTCTCTTCTGAGAGAACAGAAGGAGATGCACAAAGCAGGTGCAAAAGCCCAGGTGCAAAAAGCCACTGGTAAGTAAATTAGTGCATAAATTTCCTTTTGCAAACAATTACATCCAGAATTGCACAAATCCATTTGAGCCCTTGTGTTCCAGTACCCAGCGAGGACTCCAGCATTTTTTTAAAAAATTCATTTGTTCTTTAATTAAGAAACATACTCATTTTTATTTCATGAATCTGAGCTATAATGCAAAATGAGCCAAAACTCCAAACATCACTGCTGTGTGCAGTGTGAGCACCTCACTACAGGAACTGTCCAAGGCACAGAGACCATAATGCTTTTACAGCTTTTAACATCAGACATTATATATATATATATATATAAAATATATTATATATCTTGTGTGTAACTATGGGAAAGCAAAAGAAACCTCGTTTTAGCAGGAGGGGCAACGAGCACAAAAAATCACTTGTGCAGAGAGACAAAGGGAATTTCCTGGCTGGGACTGAAGAAGGTGGCTCATTTCCAGCCCTCCCAAGCAGGTCAGGAATTCCACCTGTGCACCTGAGCTGCTCTGGAGCCTTTCTGGGTTTAACCTTTTAATTGAGCCCTGGAGTGCCCTGCTCCCAGACACTCCCATCACAGACCCAGCCTGAGGGAATTGCTAATTGCTACACATGAGATTATCTTAATTTCCTCCAAATGCACTGGTTTAACCACACTTGCATACCTGAGAGCCTGTTAATTACTGGCTAGTGTTTTAATGGGTTATTCCTCTTAACTGGCAGATTACAGTGGGTGTGCAGCTTTGTCTGCCATAATACAACAAATATTAATAAATACATATCTTTTCCTTCCATACACAGTAACTAAAATATATCAGAGTCCCTAATAAAAGATCAGATATTTGTGTCTGTATATACTCATCTCATACAACAAATTATTAATAAATACATTTTTTTTCCATCATGTACATACACAATAACTAAAATATAGCAGAATCCCTAATAAAAGATCAGATATTTGTGTCTATATATGCTCATCTCATAGAAATTATTAGTAAATACGTATCTTTTCTTTCCATCGTGTACATACACAATAACTAAAATATAGCAGAATCCCTAATAAAAGAGCAGATATTTGTGTCTATATATGCTCATCTCTCTGCAATAAATGCACATCATACATATTATATATATATATATATGTATGTACATACACACAATAACCATATTCATATACAGCTGTATTTTATTCCTCACAGATCTGTGAAAAATTTCCTACTGGGATACACAAAGCAGCTGTGCATAATTAGCCTGGCTGCTGCTTGGCTTCTGCTTGGAAATTTAAATATTGACATTACAGATGTTTCTACCTAGTTCACATCCATTACATTCACAGGCCAGATTACAAAGGATTTTGTGGCAGCGAGTGGAGTTTTGCTGAAATGCAGATGATTAATCCCAAGAAAGGACGGTTGAAAGTTTGCCATCAGCAGGATTTCAAGTTTGCCCAGAACTGAACACATCTGGAAGAGAAGGAGCTTAGAAACTGCTCTGCTGAGTTAACCCAAAGCTGAGCATTCCATCTCCAGCAGGAAGGACTGGGGATGAGCTGGATTGAACAAATCAAGGAGTTTTGTGCATTCTCTAGCTTCCTTTGACTCAGAAGCTTCCTCATCCACACTTTCATTCCAATTCATTATTTCGTTTTCCACAGGAGCTCACAGCAGTTAAGTTTCCTAATTAAATATGTAACATTTGACATTTCAAATCTCCTCTAAATCTAAGTGTTGCTGTGAGTGGCGGTGCAGTGAATCAAAACACTTCAGGTTCAAACATTTAATTTGGAGATCGTTTCGAGGTGAATTTTCTGATATATTGCTGCTTTGTAGGTCAGATCTATAGATACCTCCAAGTCAACAAATAAACAAATAAACGTTTATGTACAACACTGTAACTTCTGTGACAAAAAAGCTCAAGTGTCACCCTAACCCTGGCGCAGGCAGAATCAGAACAATGGAAAACTCCAGATTTTACTTTTATCTAAAGAAAAAGATGTTATATCCTTTATTAGCCTTTTCTAATGGATCTTTGTGTCTTTTTTAAAATTTTTATTCTTTCAGCAAGAAGACAACTTGTGAACAGACCCTTTGGTTTCACTCTGTCCCCTGGGATTTATAGGTCAAAAAGAAGGAGAAAATTTTGAGATTTCACCAAATTTGATGGAATTTGATTCATTTTACAGCTTTGGCAACCTTCTTCTGCCACAGGCCAGCAAGAATTACAAGGCACAGATAAAGAGAGTCTGGAGAACAGTACCAGAGTATTTGAAATGTATCAAAGCTGGCAGCAGTTTTATAAAAGTCAATGATGCCGAATTTATTTTTGCCACTTTGCCAGGCCACCAGCCTTCTGTTTCCCTTTCATGGACTCTTCTGACTCCATCTATCATATACAATCCCACTTCTATTAATTTATGTATTAAACTTATTGTTAAATATGAAATAAAACCCAGCCAAACAACCATCCTGGCAGGTTGTTCTAAATAAAAAGGCACCATCTCAGCACCAGTTTTCATTTAGCTGAACCACTGCACCATTTCCCAGTGCAGAGCTACCAGTGATCCTCAGCCCCTTCCTCATGCTTTATCCATCTCTACAAATTACTGGTTTATGATACTGCAGAACCCTCCAGGCTATTCTTCTTAATTCCTTCTGTTTCCTCTCTAAGTGTCTCCAAGTGTCCCTTTATCTCCAGCAATTATTTATAGACATCTGTCAGTCCAGGCTCCTTGGCTGGGATGCCGTGGATCCAGGCTATTGTGCAGCCCACAAAACAAGTTACTTTCTATAAATGCAATTCTCAAGCAATTTTGCTAAACCACTGCAGTCAAGATTTAACCCCACTGGGTTTGCAGCATATTGTTGTAAGTCACATCGTGTCAAATGTGTTTAAAATAATTTCTGTTAAGCGCCTCCGGCCAGAGAAATGAGGTGGCTGCCAAGTTCATTTAACCCTCCTCCACTTTCCAACCTCTGAAAGTGAGATATCCCAATGTTCCTGCCTGCCTGGAATCCATGGGGCTGCAGTCACCCTCATCAATGGGCTGAGGTGAGGCTGCTGCAAGACACAGATCCTCACAGAACCCCTGAGCTGGCAGCTGGAGAAATCAGAGATCTACAGGAAATAAGCTGGGTCATAACTCAGACAACAAAACCATGAGAAATCAGCAGTGCAGCCAACACAAAACCCATTGCAGTCAGTCCAAAAATTGCCATCAGTGTCTACGAATCAGGCTCAGCCATTATTTTCCTGGTACAGAGATGCTGACTGCAACCTCACACAGAAATGGGAGCTGGTATAAATAAAAAACAACAAATCAAGCTGGTTCTTCTGTCTTCAAACAGTTTCTCCTGGTGTCCCAATTTATCTATTTATGATAAATAGCATCCAAGCTTGCAGTTCCCCCAGGAAAAGACCTAATAGAAATCTCAGCACATCTGTGGTCACTTTAAGCACGAATTTGAGTGTACTTTGTTAGGATTTGACTCTGGGCTATTTTCAGAACCATGACAATTTTCCCTGAAAAGAGCTAATTTACTGTAACTAACTATATTATTAAATTTCCCTAGGAATGATATATCAAGAAATAAATCTGTAGCAATATCACCTAGCAGTCACATATTTTTATCATTAATTATAAGATCTGGCAAGCCCTAGCTGGAAATTCAGATGAATTCTCATTGTAATGCAGTTTATGTTCTCAGTAATTATAGGCAGGTATTTGCCTCTCCAGAAATGTGATTGCACATAAATTGTAGGTGTCCAAATAACCAGTGGTGTTTACTGTGAGTTTAAAAATCACACACACAAAAATGTGGATGGCCTTAGTGACATTAAAAAAATCTATTTAAACACCATCCAAACCATCCTCTCTGGGACCATGCTCAAAAAGCTTTTTAATTATTCATAGGCAGATTAAATAAATACAAAAATCACACACTCTTTCCATGTTTTCTTCAGTTTTGGCGGATTTATATCAATCTCAAATAGAAAAGATTCTTAAAAGGGGCTTGGCACAACTTTTCACTGCAATTTCTGTGTTGTTCTCTAATTAAGGAATTAACTTTGGAATCATTAAGGAAAGAAAGTCACTTTGTAAAAAGCTGGAAAATATGTCTTACAGCAACACCAGAGAAGTTTAATATGAATATTCACTTGATTTTTAAAATTAAGGTTTATATATTTAAGTTTTTGATGCTAATTTTCTCCAAGATTTATTTATCAGTAATTCTCTCATATTCCTGAGGAGTAGACAACACCTAAGTTCAATTGCAGGGTCAATAAATGAGTTTAAGGGCTCTAGAGAATTCCACTGGTTTTGTGACTGATAAAATTCTGACCTAAACACACAGGAACTCTGTCATGGATAGTTTAAAGTAAGATAATTATATCATTTGAATGGTTTTAAAAGGCCCCAAATCCTTGAGATGAGTTTCTCTCTATATTTGCATCTTCCTCTACATAATTATGCGTCTCTCATGGAATTATTGGTACTCATGGAACATTTACACCTTGGTCAAGGGAACATCAAGACAAGTCCAAGATACCTCTTTGAGTAATAAATAGAAAAAAAAAATTAAAAAATTCATTTTAGCAGAATTTCAGTGAGTGAGTTTGATTCAGAGCTTGAACAAGGCTGAAAGTGATAAGAAACAAGATTATGCATCCAATGCGAAGCCTTCACTTTGC
>VWYN01000442.1:32239-65723 GCA_013400075.1 Hippolais icterina
TATAAATATAATAGCAGAGCCTGATGAATGATTTGGAGCTATGTGCCATAGGTTGTAAAGAACTATGGGGAACAGAGGTAAACATCAGGAAATCCTGGCTGTGTGGGTGCCGTGTGCATGGAGAGCTGTGACTGATTCCAGCCAGCCATGATCCCACAGGGAATTCCGGATTCAATTTTGTGCACAAAATAATTTTGCAAGCATTGGTGCTCTTGATATCAGGCAAAGGAGGTTATGGAGTTTAACGTCATGAATACCTGGAGCAAAGGGAGTGAGGGTAAGAGAAGCAAAGTTGAGAAAAATTGTTCAAACTTTGGTTAACGGGAAAGACAATCAAAATTCTAAATGATACCTGAGTCAATACAGAGGTGCAATAGGAGAAAATGGATGAAACTGCTACAGAAGAATTCACTGGAAGCTGGGCTGAGAAACATCTCTACTGAATCAGAAGTGTAAACTTCAATATAAGGAGTGGGGAAAAAAAGGAAAAGCAAGGAGAGTTTATGGATAATAAAAATAGAGAATTGCCAGTTAAAAAATGTACTAGAGACCTATAACAGAAATGAATGTTCCAGTGCCAGCCATACTCTGAAGTACAAAACATTTCTTGTTTGGCTGAAATCAATATCTTCGTTACAAGCTTGCCACAAGTGAGGTAAATAAACATCCCCTCAAAATTTTAATCTGTTGAGGGAGCAGCTTTTCATGCATTTCGTACCCACAGGTTTTCAGATATGAAGAACTCCATGTGAAAAGGCAAAATTCACCAGAAAGCTCACATCATATAAGGGAAAAGTTTAACTTGGATGGTTGTACCCACATCGAAACTTGGAATAATATCTTACTCATTGCACAAAATCAACAGGAAATTTAATCAGAACATTTTCCTTGCTAACTTTAATTATCAATGTGTTTTTGTTTTGTTGCCACTGTTGTATCTGCATTTACAACATCTGTTTATCAGCATTGTTCAGTATTTCAATCTGCCCTACAACATTAGTTTATTCATAATGTGCTTTCCATTTATTTGTGTTATTTGCTAGACTCATGCTACATAAACAAATAAAAATAGCTCTTCCAGTAACTAACTTACTGAAAAAAATGTGAAATTCCCACTCTGCACAGAAATTGCTCATGGTATTTGGTTTGAATCTTAATCATATCCTAGGGGTTGTCTTCGTTGATTCCAGACATGAATAAAAAACATCAACCTAAATCAAAGCCCCTATTTCCAACTAATTTCTGGGTTTTTTTTTTCCTTTTCCTTCTTTTTTTTTACTGCAGAAACCTGTTTTTCAAAAACCATTGCCTGTTGTTCTAAAGCTGTTCCACTCCCACTTCTTTTTTTTTTGCGGAGGGAGAATCCAATGAGCCACAAAATCAGTGAGAAAACTTGTGCAACGTGACAATAATAGTGCGTTTATCAAAAGAGAATTTATCAAAAGAGCATTTACTGGCAGGGGCTCACCTGTGGCAGATCCCTCCATGACGTGGCCAACGTAGGGGCCCTCTTTGAACATGGGCCTGTTGTCGTTCTGGTCGATGACCGAGATGTCCAGGCGGACCGGCCCGTCAACAGTTTTCCCGTTCATGTCCACCACCTCAACTTCCAGCTGTGTGAGCAGGAAAAGGGATAAAGTTGTGAGTTCTCTGGCACAGTGAGAAGAAAGGAAGGAAGGAAAGAGTTCTGATGAGTGTTGGTGTAGGCAGACCCTGCTGGAGACACCGCTTGCAGCCCATTCTTTGGGACCAGGCTCGGAGCAGATTTTTCCTCTGAGCAAAGAGAGAGAGATGTACATTCAAACTGAGATTACCTCTTGGTGGCTTGAAAATGCCACATTGCCCAAAGAATTAATAGAGTAGAGCTTAAAAAACCCAAAAAACAAGACCCCTTGCAAATTTGATCTTAATTATGTGAAGATTTGGTTAGAACTTGTTCCTTAACTTTTATCAAGCACACCTCCAGTGGACAAGTGTAGAATTATCATGGTAGAATTGACATTAGTACTCAATCAAAAGCCTTTTATAAACAAACAGAAAACAAAACAAGGAAAAATAAACAAAAGAACCCACAGGAATGCTGTACACATTTAGACATTTTCTCAATGGTGATGGCATGAAGTGTTTGTTAGGCCATGTTCAGGGTTCTCTGGGTTTTCTAATCAGGTCTGGAAGAATGAAAGAACAGCTGCAGTCTCAGTCAGGTGGATATATTCGCAAGCTGAAGATTTGTTTGGACTTTACTTCCAAAAACTGAAGAGAAAGATCTTACTGTCCATCTCAACCCCCCAAACCATCTGCAGTGCAAAGTCTCAATGAGTCACCAGGGCAAACCACGCCAAAAACGTCTCAAACAACAGAGAAATCAATTTAGATTGCAACTGTGTGCTATAGCTGCAGTTCTCTCCCCTCACAAGAAATCAATAAAATACAGCAATAAACATGTCTGAGACACCACTATCATTCTCACCTGCCCTCCCCATCCCCAGACTCAAGTTTTTAATGGAGTTAAGCCAGCCAGAAAATGAACCTGAGCTCAGAGGTTGATATCACTCTGTCCCAGTCTCTCCCTGAGAAAGTGCTACCAGCAGGGGCTGGAAGTCTCAGCATTTTGTTTATACTGTTAATTTATTCTTCATTGCCCTGTCTTATACCTGTAAGTTATTTATAACTTAGTGATAAATCCTACTGGGAAAGAAATAGGTCAGAATCCTAATTCCTTATTAAAATGGATGGCTTATTATCACCTTTCTCTGGGTTTTGTTATGCTTATAAATACCTTCCACTTTTTTAGTCCAACGTGTTGGGTGTGAGTAGGAGTATTTGTTATGAGTGAGACACCTCCTTACAGGCGTTATTTGTAAATAATGTCACAGTCCATTTTAACATCTACTCACTGCTTATCCTCACTTGTCTAGGAGCTGTTCTTGCAAGCCTTTCCCAAGCCTTATTTTTTATTGTATGATTTAACAGCTTAAAGGCAGACAAATATTCTGACTGGAAGGATTCCTGTAGCTTTGGCACAGCTGAAGGTTTCTGGGAGCACCTCCCTTTTAACTTTTGGGGTTGTTTAACTCTGAACTCCAAAGTCAGTGCAGGAATCTCTGCCATGGGATGTGATGGGGACTGGGGAGGGAAAAGTGATTCCATCCCTGAACTACATTAAAGTCGGGCACAGTTTTAGCTACAGTTGGAAACCGCTGACAAAATGAATCATAAAATAATTTGGCTTGGAAGAGACCTTTAAGGTTCATTTATTTCCACCCCCTGCCATGGGCAGGGAAACCTTCCACTGGACCAGGTTGCTCCAAGTCCCATCCAACCTGGCCTTGGAGGTTTTCCAGGGATGGGACATCCGCCACATCTCCGGGCAACCCATGACAGAGTTTTACCACCTTAATTGTAATTTCGCTCTCCTTATATCTAGTTTAAATCCTTCTCTTTTTGCTCAAAGCCATCACTCTTTGTCCTATCAAACAGGCCCTGCTGAATTTTTAACCCCAACTTTTTTGCAATCCCCTGAAAGGGGCTCTGAGGTCTCCCTGGAGCGTTTCCTTCTCTGGGTTGAACACCCCAGCTCTGAGATTGTCCTTACAGGAGAAGTGTTCCAGCCCTCTGCTCATTTCTGTGGCCTCCTCTGGCCCCACATATCCGTGTCAGTCCTGTGCTGAAGACTCCAGAGCTGGACACTTTATCACAGTAAAACTGACTCATCAAAACTCGGTTAATTGCTTTGGGAAGTGAAAGAATAGCAATATTTCTCTGTGAAATTCCAGCAAATTAATTTTCAAATTCAAGATAATTTGCTCTTAATCTATCTCTCAGTATCAAGTGACTGTGCTGTTCATTGAAAGAACAAAGACTTTGCTAAATTTAAAAAAAACTACTTCAGCTGCTTTATCAAAAGTGTAAGTCATTTAAAACAAAGGCTGATCTAACACTAGTTTTTGGGTTTTCTTCTCAGACTTGCACAGATTAAGGAAAAGAATAGGAGATTCTTATTAATGACTGAAATAGATTTACTTTATCTTTGCCAAGTCCACTGCATCTGAGAGCAACTGTCCAAAAAATTTGGCATGACAGGTCTGTAGGAACAGCTACATGATATCTTCTTCATTTTATTAAGATGACAGAGGACTTTATTTTATTAATCCTTGTACAATAATTTTCAAGCCTGTCCTGAGTTAACTCACCAGCTCCTTTTAAATCCATTCTACTGAGGTTATGGCCATCATTCTTTATATGACCAGTCTGTGAAAAGAGCTGTCTGATAGCTTATCTAGCTTCCCCATGGAAAAAAACAACAAAAACATCCCAAACAAATAAACAAAAAAGATCCATAAAATCTGCTCACAAAATAACAACAGAAGTATATTGTTATTTCCAAAAAACCCAACACACGCAAGTGAGAAAAGCATTCAAGTAAAAGACAACACTGGCACCTTGAACAGGCTGTAAATAAAACCAGGTGGAAAATTAGATTGTCCTAAAAGACAGAACTGTGAGATTTCCATCTTTCAATGCAGAAGGCAACAAAACCTATCTGGTTTTAGTGTAAAACTTGACTGATGTATGAAAGATACTGAATTAATTTTTATGCTAACAAGAAATTGTAATGTCACATTCAGAAAGGGTTTAAGTTCCTACCTGACTATAACAATAGCTAAGCATAAAGGCAGATTTCAACAAGTTGTAACAAAAAAACTCCAACTTGCAGAGGTCTGTAGCTGTTTATTTTGTAAAAAACTGATGCTTTCCCACTTAAAAGTTACAGAATTGTGTTCATGGGGGTGGAAACTTGATGGTCCCCGCCACCCCAAACCATTCCATGACTCGATGATGATGATGATGAAGTTGTGTTCACCATAATCTAACCTGTGATTTTCAGGAGCTCTTGAGGCTAAATCCCAATTTCATTTTCGACACGAGTGTACATGCAAACCACAGAGGACAATCAAGGCATTAGGAGAAATTTTACACCTCACAGCACAAAACTCCCTGATCGGACACAAACCAGACTTTGGCTGGTGCCTCTGATCCAGCTCAGAAACACTGATCAAATTAGGCACAGCAATTTGAACAGGGAAAAGCAACATAAAACCCAAAAGTGAGGCAGGAACAGAATTTATCCTACCTGGCAAACTCCTACTGAACCCTCTCCCTTCTCCAAATGGATTATTTCTAGATTTCCCATCCAATTTCCCTCAGCATACGCAAAGCAAGGATCTTTCATCACCCCAAATATAATGATCTCATCAGAAGTTTGGCTTACTCAAAGTTGCTCACTTTAAGCTTTCTGCTTTATTTTAAACAGTCCTGAATCCTTTCTACTCTGCAGTCAGCAATAACATTTACATGAAAAGATAACCAGTCTCGTTCTTACCATTACTTCAAGTAATTTCAAAGGTTTCTCTTCACAGAAGGGTTGTTTTCGTTCATTTATTGCTTTTGGTGAAACGATTCTGGAGAGCCACCTTCCTTCTCTGCATATAAATGTCTATTTTCACTTCGCAGCTAGCCAGCCAATGGCCCACGTAAAATTACACCATAAATTTGGAGATTTTCATAAGTAAACCTGGAATATCTTTTAGTGCTTAATTATCTTCACAGCCTTAGACAGGCTATTTAGTCGTTACCTGCCATCTCATTTGAATTTCCAATTTGTTGCCCACAGGAATGTTTCTCATGGAATTTTTCCATTTGTTTCAACAGATGGTTTTTCTACTTGTTGCTCATCCCCAGCTTCACAGGAGCACTGCACCATCCACCTGCCCCACCTCAGTTATTCTAATCTAATTTATTCTAATCTAAACTTGCCAGGTTTATTTATTATCAGTTTCTAAGCTTGGATTGACAGTAAGGAAAGGCAATGGATTCATGGATCTTTCATTCAGGCAATTTCCTGGTAAGAAAAGAAAATTTGGCCACCTTTAGCTCATAAAGTGTAGTCAAGAAATTCTCTTTATAGTGAAAGGTTGTAGTAAAAATTTTATGCCATTACCTAACCCAACTCAGAGAAGACAATAATTCAGACAAAGAGAAACTAATTACAAGTAAATTTTCCTGGTTTAAGAGTGTGAATAAAACATGAGCTAATAGTTCTATTGCTCCATAAGAGATGGAGGGAGAGGATGCAAACTGAAAATACTGAGTTTCTTGGAGGCAAACGTAATTCTATTGACCAGCAGAGCACAACTGTGCAGAGGATGGCAAAAAGCAGCTCCACGACCCGAGATGGGAGAATTTAACCTGGCACTCAGAGCTAGAGTCGAGCTGGAAGGGGATAAATTACCCATATAAATACTCCAGGAGCATCTTCCACAGGCTTCATCTTGTTGCTGCATTCATCTCAAAAATTAATTATGACAGAGTTCCTATTTTCTTAGCACAACTGTCTCTTTAACTGTGTGCTTTAAACAAAATAAATTAAAAAAAATCCCAAGACTTCTATCTTGCCAAAGTGACAAGGAATGAATTCTTCAGTGAGAGTCACTTCATCTTCTTTGATCACTTCAGATGCGAAGGTTTGTAGACACAATCATAGAAATTTTAAGAAAAGAAAGAGGAATTTAATATTATAAACAGTCAAATATGTGTTTTTGTCTCTGCCTTTTAAGGCAGTGGGCTTTATATTTTAATAATTAGTCACATCTGTAGACTGAAAGGTGGGGTCTACATCTTATTTTAATTTGTGAAGTATAACATAGTATATTTTAATAACATAGTATATTTTAAAAAGTATAACATAGTATATTTTAATAAGTATAACATAGCAAGTTCTGCCAGGTTTATACACTTTTGACTAAAAAGAACCTTTTACCTTTCCAAAGCTAAAGTTGCATCTGAACCTGTCAACAAGGGGGTTTATCTGTGTGTGACTGACAAATCAACATTCCCATGTTATTTCAGCTGGTTTTTCTTTAAACAAAGCCAGCCCAAGTCAAAAAGCTCTTAGACCGTTAATTAAATTGAATTAAATAACAACTTTCTGCACATTTTCCATGTTATTTTTTGTGCAGTAGATCTCTCTGTTGTTTACCTTTCCCTTGAAGGGCGAAGCACAAGAACTTTTTCTTGGCCACTTTTATACCTGCAGCTCCTTTGCCATGAGATAAGATCAGAAACTTTTTTCCACTAGAAAATTTGGCACAGGCAAACCAGGGAAGCCACAATACTCCTAGAAAATGCCATCAGTGGAATGTGCTCCTTGCTGCAAAATGAAGCTGCAATATATGTTTAATTTTTTTTGTTGTTTTAATATATTAAACTGCTCCATAGCTCGAAACCAAGCAATTATGAATTCATTATCTAATGGAATGTATACACCGTGCCACCATTAGTGTCACAGGAAATGCATTTTCTTCCCCAGCTGTGTCTCTGAATCACAGCTTTGTTTTAAAAAAGTGTTGTTTCCTTGTACAGTTTAAAGCCTGAAATTTTTTCTCTGTTCTAAGTATAAAATGGCCCCTTTCCCACAAAAAAAAAAAAAATCACAGAGGAGAAACATAAAAACCCCAAAATTGTAGTGAATGATGGCATAAACTTCAGAAAAAGTGCATTAATTGCACACCCGTAAAAATCTTATACCAAAACGAACTCTGCCATTTCTGCACACTAAACCCGATTCCAAAAATTATTTTGATGTTTTCATCTCATTAAAATATAAAATTGTTTGGGATTTTGCAGCAGCTTTTTGTATGTCAACTGAAAAAATAAAACCATATAATGGATAACTTAATCTCATATTTTTTACCACCTATTCCTGAGGCTGGTTTTAATTTATAAAAACAAAGGGGTCAGCAAGCAGTAATTGAAATTTAAGAAGAAATTAGAAGTAATTGGTATTTTCAGGGGGTTTTTAAGTCAGTTTGGAGCAGACAAGATTTACTTGTGAGGTCTTGTGACTGTTATTTTAAGATTTCTTGTTTTCGACGTTTAAATGTTTGTCAAAAACAATTCTTTGGAAAGATTTCTTTTGATATTCACAGAACATTTAAGGTTTTGTATAATATCAGACACTAGTAAGCAGAAATTTTCCAAAGCTTTTGCCCCAGCTGTATCCCTGTAAATCCCAGACTCTCTGAGAAATGTCATTTCCAGGACACAGCCAGGCTGCAGGAGAGGAAATGGGGTTTAACTGGTGAGTTATGCAAAAAGTCACAGGGAATAAAGGAACTGGGGGCAGAGAAGGGAAGACTCTGCCATTATCCCAAAATTCTCTCTTGTGTGGGCAGCAGGGATGGGAGAGTGGCTGCTCCAGGGTCCTGCCACCCTCTCAGAGCTTCCAAACCCCACAAAATCCCCATTTTAGGACGGGGATAAAGGAGGTGTGAGGTGCTCAGGCTGTAACCACCCCGATTAATTATGATAGAACTGATGGGAGCAAGAGGCACCGAGTGTTTCAAACGAGAATCAGTCACAGAAACAAGGCTCAGGGTGGGAGACAGAGATGAAATGACTTCACCAAAGCCACAGACCAGACAAAATTTAAATCAAGCTTGAATCTGGGTTTTTGATCTCTGCACACAAGACTGATAGCGATATTCCACCTCTTGCTGAGCAAGTAATGTAAAATTAGATTTACAAAGATTATTAAGCTACCAACTTGTGCACAGTATGATTTTTCAAAGTGCCTTATGAGACTGGATAATATATCCTATTAAAATCAAAACACCTTTGAAAGATCTTTGAAAACCCAATTGTCCTCTCAGTATATCATTTTTCCCCCCCGTTACACACCATTCTACATCTGTAAAGAAGCAAAAACACGAGTAAAAATAATTTTATGCAGCCTCAGAACAGAAAGCCTCAAAGGATCTCTCATATGGCTACAAAAATCGAATTAAAATAACTTCTGAAGCAAACATCCTGTTAAGTATTATCTAGGAGTTGAAATGAGAATGCCCACTCCAAAAATAACCTCGGTGAACAAACGAGAAGAACGTCCCTCAAATCTGTGAGGCAGCACAGCTCTTCACGTGCACTTCACACGGACCAAAAGTATTAAGGATGATCGTGTAAATATTAATTAAAATCTTCCCATATCACAAGAGAGCACACGTTGATCCCCTCAAAAAGGGGGCAGGGGTGGGGGAGAGAGGGGAGTTATCCAGATTCACCAAAGCAATCAAGTCTAATCACCACAAAAATAGCCAAGAAATCAAAAAGAGACAAAGTAGGACTGAAATAAAGGATTAAGACGTAAGCTAAGCCAGAATTTTTAGGCTCTGTGCTGCACCACAAAAGCAACAAAGGCATTTACAAAAAGAAAAACTGAAAAAAAATATAGCTTTGCACTTTTAAATAGCTCCTGGCATTATTTGACACTGCTCATCGTACTGGCTGCTCAAAAATAACTCCAAAAGTGGAGGAAGTGGCAAGAGTTTAACAGATTTCAGCTGGTGGAAGGATGCAGGGAGCAGCAGGGTCAGAGAGAGCCCATAGTTAATCAGACCAAGAACTAAAATGCAAGGTCTCAAATGCATGGGTGACAAGAAAACTGACTTCTTTAGGCACAAGAAATAAAGGTCAGTGCAAATGCCAGGGGTCTATCACACAGCCATATATCTGGCTTTGTTTTTATTGCTTAAAATATCTGTTCCTGCAAATGAGTCAGAAAAGGTCTTTGGAGTCAAGGATCACTCAGGCTGAGACTGGGCTGGGACAGAGGTAACAGAGCAGGTCTGCCTGTTTTTAAGTAACAGAACAAGCAATTACAAGAGCACTTGTACAGAAGACTTTGGAGGGTCAGCAGGTCACTGCTGCAGTTTCCAGAAGAGTTTCCAGCCCTTCCAGCACTCCTGGGGTGACAGCTCATCCTCTTTACCCCCTCACTGCTCCAGTGGACAGCTGCAGCCAGCACTCCTTCAAAGCCCATCCAGGAGCAAAATAAGAGTGCTTGGGATCCAAGTGTCAATGAAGAAAACACTTCAGAGACAAGTATTTTCCTAGTGGAGTTCCTGAAAATTTTGCTTTTCTTGTAAATAAAATTGCCCTGCTCTTCAACATTTGAAATGATATCACCATATTTTATATACGACATTTGTCCCAGCTTTTTAAGAAGCAATTCTATAACATTCCTAAACTTCACCCTTTGGGAAGTTGGTCTCCAGAAGGCAGGAAAAGAGAACCAGATGAGATTTGTCTCTGCTCTTGCACTAGGACATGAAATAAAGATAGTTTGACTCTAGTCTTGACAAAGAGAACATCAGAAAGGCTTTATTTACAAATTTTTTTGCTTCTTTTATAGCATGCTTCACTAAAAAAGGAATTCATTGGTCAACAGGACTGACACCTCTTTCCATTGGTGAAGTAATAGGAAACAACAGCTGGGGAAGATTGTTATGAGAAAAAACCTGGGAGGGATGGGATTGTGGGGCTGGGTGCCTGCCAGGACCCTTTCCCAGCACACAGGACAGGATGACCAGCTGTGGAGTGTTCTGTTTGTGCATCTGCACACTCCCTTTCTCATCTATTTATTTAACTATTTAGGGGGTTATTTATTTTTTATTTATTTTTATTTTGTTGCAAAATCTCCTTCTAACTCCTTTCCCAAGCCCTGGCAGCCTCTCCTTTGCTCAGCGCACCCACTTTACCAACTGGAACCTGTCTGACCACGTTCCTGCCACGGAACATCCCTTTCCTTCCTCCTCACATCCCTGCCTCTCAAACTTCTGGCACTTTGCTGCCTGTTTGCTGAGCCCAAAGCTGGCACATTTCCATGCTGATGATGAAAGGTGTGGGAAGCATCATCTCCACGCCTCGCTCCCTGCTGTGTGTTTGGTTACACTCGTCAGCAAAAGTGACTTTATCGATCTCCCTCAACAGCATCAGGGCTTGGAAGCTGTGATGTTAAGAATTTTGACATGAGTGTGGGTAAATATATCAAATATAGCCCAGAAGTATTCAGAGTTAATGCTCAGATTTCCCTGCCCTGCTGCACTCCACGCCCTCAGCAGCTGGGATGATGTGCAAGCACTGGAGGTAACAAAACTCTCTTTATCCTGCCCTGTCATTCCAAACTGAAGGAGTTTTTGCTGATTTTGTCTGCAGTCAGCTTTATTGAATTTCACATTATGCCCAGTCGTTTTGTTTTTTTCCAAAAGGGTGTTTGTGGCAGATATTTTATAATTCAGACAGCTGATCTTCCTGGTGAGAGCAGCTAAACAGATCAGCACATCCCAGATCACACACCCTGAGCAGTTTCTCTGCTTCAGTCCAGCAGCGTAGTTGTTTTTTTCTATTAGATCTATATTTCATTCACAAAAAAAAGGAAATTACCTGAACAGTTTCCAGATTATTATAACAGAAAAGTAGTTTGCAGACACAGATGCAGTGGAAAGATATTCCAAGGGCAGCCTGATCCAGAATAAAATGTTTCATTTCAAATTACCTCTCCTCCCTCTCTCTTAACTGAGCCTTTGTCACTGTTAACATGCTGGACCATCTCTCTACATTAATTGTGAATAAAGGAAGATTTAGTCAATGAGTCTCAAATTAGGTGAATTAACACAGTGGAAGTCTTTTCTGAGTAGTCAAATGGCTCTAATGGAATTCCTGAAGGATCAACAAGCATCTGCTGTGTAGTGACACATGGAAAGACAGAATTTATCTCGTGTTCTTTTATTTTCCTTGCTTACATTTCACCCAGGAACTTTCTGAAATGCTTCACCGCTCTTCAGCTCTCATGACAACATTACCTGCTAAAACTATTAATCTTAAGGTGTAATTTGCAGTTCTAGCATGCCTCACTGGATTTATTTATTTATTTTTAAATATCTCAGTCAACCATAATTTACTTCAGTTAACATGTTAGGAAGGCACTTCCTCAGTACATTTTATGCTCCACCACCACTTCCCTTTAATTCTGAGATCTTACAAGATGTTTTACAACACACAACAACAATTCCTGTGCTGCACTTTCATAAAGTCAGATCTCAAACCAAATCCACGGACTTTTGACTCACTGATTGGTCACCAACTTTCAGGACTTTATCTGTGCCACGTTTCCACATCTTTTTTGTTTCTGGAGATAAAGATTTCTCTTTTTCTCTCCTTCATGCCTCTTCTAAATTCTAAATTATGATGACCTTATCTGAGCAGTTTTCTGAATACCAAGACCCACAATGTCATCTTTTGTCTTTTTTTACCCTTTTCAAACCCTTTTACTATCCACAAATACTAACAGACACAATTTTGAGTCCAAAAATGCAATCAAAACTGGTTTTTAAAAGGATTACCTTGTAGATGTCTATTTTTTCAGTGCTTTCATCTACCTGCATCAGTTGTATCAACTGGAAAAAAAAAATCCTGTGTGGAATATTGCATTTGGCAAAGGGAGAATTGGAAAGTCAGTTATTCCAGAAAAAACTAAAGCCTGGATATAGTTAGTCAAAAAATTAATTAAGTGCTCTTATCACCAAAAATTGCAGGTGAAAAAAACCTTTTTCAGTTACAGCAAACAGCAAGACCCTGTTTCAGGCACCCACAAACCAAATGATCATCAAGGGAATAAATTCCAGAACTCATCCCAGTGAGTGTTTCAGGATCATTTTCTTCTCCTATTGCACAACTGTAACTCAAAAACCCAAGAAAAGGACCTTTGGGGCCCACAAAGATAATCACTAATAGAGTAACAAGGGTCAGTTAAACTCACAATGGAAATAAAAGCACGTCCTAGGACAAAATCATTAAATAGGAATTAAATAAAAGAAACTAATTTCAAACAAGGAGGTTTGCTGTGGCAAGACTGGAGAATTAAACAGAGAGTAGGCAAAGGAGGAGAAATCTGGCTCCTTTGAGCTGTTAAAAACTCCTGGGGTACAACATTTTAAATTCAAAATGTCCTAGAAGAGGAAGTCCTTGAAGAGACTTTTGAAGCTGATGCTCCAAAGCAGCACAGGGACTTCTGGCACAGACCAGACCCTTCAGCCTTGCTGTATTTATTCCCAAAGTGGCGTTGAAGTCACCAGGTGATGGAAAATCATCCTGTGGTATTTTACTCCATTACACTCCCCTCGAGGAGTGCACTCCTCTGTGTCAATTAAGGGACTTAACATCCCAGCACAGATCTTTTCTAAAAATAATAGGTGTGTGTTAAAATCTGAACTTTTTGATTGCAGTAGGGAGTTATTTTTTAACAGTACACCATGATTTGCTTTAAATGCATTTAATTATAGCTTGAAGTGTCATTATTTCTGCCAATGTAATTGCAACAGTCCCTTTGAGTACAGAGAGTTTCTTATTTAGGCATTTTGGACAGTGTCTAATAAGAAGAAAACAAGATTTAGTCACCAAATTCTGCTCTGTGACTGGGCATAGCGCTGTCTCCATTCCATTGTTCCTGTCACCTTCTTGTTTTTAAGTTGACAGACACAGCAAACATAATGATTGGATTTCACTGCTCAATAAAACAACAATTAGTGGCAAATTGCGTAAGAGTTCCTCACTCAGTTGTGCTACATCACCAAAACGGGTTCCTCTCCTTTGGCCTGGCAAGGTGACTTCTCATCAATATATTGCTGCTCCAAACATAAGATAATTTCTTTTGTTTGGAGTGACCTATTTATAAATCTGTCACTATTAAGTAACTTGCTGGGTCAAATGCAGAACACACAGAGAAACTTGCTCCGATCGATCCCGGGGGTTTGATTTTGGAGCTGAAATCAGCAGCAATCCATCAACCCCACAGAGCCTATCAGAAAGAGTGAACTATTCTGGTTTTAATGAAAGTCTTTTGTAGAACTAAAGGTTTGCTGTTATGGCACCAAGTAAATCCCCTGGCATGGGAATAACAAAAGGCTCCTAAAAAAAGACTGTTTGGAAGGGATGTGGATGATTCTACAAGGAAAGCAAAACCAACTGCAAAAAGAAACCAACTTAAAATTAATAGGTCTACTTAGGAAAGCAGAAAGATCCCAAAATCTTCTCTCCAACCTAAAGAAGGCCAAGAAGGGTTATTTTAGAACTTCTGTGTTTGCTTCATTTTATCAAAGAAGGAAACGGGGGCAAAAGGAAACGCAGTAAAAGCTCGAGTGGGCTGATCATTTTTCTGGAGGTGAAATGTTTAATTCACACGGTTGTGCCTCCCCTCCTTCCCAAGGCAGGGCTGCTGGCTCACAGGAGTGTTCAATAGGTGGCACTCTGTGTTCTCCTGCAAGCAGCTCTCACACATCATCTCATGGAGCAGCCGACAGACAGGGATTTACTCAACTGCCCTGATTTTACTACAGACACCACTTAGAAAGGATTGTTTTATGTCAGAAGCTTTATACCCAACAATTCAGAGAAATTGGAAGTTTTAACCACAGGAAAATATGCTGGTAAGAAATGTATTTTAAGTGATCAGACCTTAATCTATCACTAAGAGGTCAAAAAATAAGCATGGATATGACTTGTCTCTTCAGCAAGGAGACAAAATTGTCTAACAGGAACATCTTCCTGCAGAAAAAAAAAGACACTCAGAGAAGGATTCAGTGAGTGTTCAGTTGAATGCTGGGGAAAAAAAAGCCTTTTTAAAAATGTATACTACTAAACACAACATTCAGAGCTCATCAAATCCTGACATGTTCTGGAATATGATAGCACCAAACTGTGTTAACTGGGTTTGACAGCAGGTAAATTATACCATGCAAGAGTTTAACTAAAATGAAGTTGTTCACTGAAAACAAAATCTTGATCTATACAACATTTTCAATGTTATAAAAAATGTTTTAATGAAACAACAGAGAAGAAAAGTGACATTAAGCTGATTTTCCTGCTTCATGTTCTGCTTTACCCGGCAGAAGATCATGGAGAGCAGAACTGAATAAATATATGGAAATGTCCTATTTTTTTAAACCTTTTTCTCTGAACAGGCTCCTTTTCAGAACCACATTTATCTTTCAGAATTACCCATCAAAGGCTGCAATTGAGCACATTTCAGCCTTGAGCTTTCGAGCCCAGCATTGAGTGGCCGTGCTGAGGGATCCCTTCAGCCACTGGCATTGCTGGTTCTCCCTGACCTGCCTTACACACATTTCCAGGGCTGGAATATGGAATTTCCAGCTCAAAGCTTCATGGCAGCACATGCTGGTGGGATCATCCTATTCAACAGCATGACTGCTATTTTAATTTTATAAATATCCAAATTTCTTAAACTCATACTCTTAGAAAACAGCACAAACAGCCACTTCTGCCATCACAGTAAATCTGGGGTTTGCTGAGAAATACATGTTTGACTCGCTGCTTTTTCAAGGTTCACATCCTACAGCTAATTTCTGCTTTTCCATGGTATTTAATATTTGAGTAAAATACTCATTCATTAATAAATGTAGCTGGATGGTTTAACAGACAGAACCCAGTAACCTCGATATGGGCTCACATTGAAACCTACAGTGCAAAATCATATCTGGAAATGCTGTCTGGCAATAGCTGTGAACACCCAAATTTAACCCAAAAGTGCTTGATTTTACTGATGGAAGTGTCCTAAATCTTCAGTGTTTCCTGGAAGAATGCAGTCAGGTTTTCTGTGATCTTGCTTTTATACCTGCTGCAGTTTTATAACCTGATCACAGGAAATGAGATTGGTGACTAACATGATGCTTGGTCAGCTTGCACATTTGGAGCTGGGTATTTTTCAAAGAGAAACTTGGAATCAAGGTTCTCTTTTTTAATGTCACCACACAGCAAATATGGTTGGTTTAATTCCTGTCATAATGAAACCTTAATTTGTATAAGTTAACCTCTAAAGATCCAGAAGACAACTAAAAATTCCATCAAAGAATGAAAAAACAGGTAAATTCTGTAATTACCAAGGTAATAAAGTATATAATAGCCTAAGAAATATTTCTCTAATGATCACTCAACCTTCATATCCCTTATTCTTTGCCTGCCAAGAAACTTCACTTTTCCATTACCAGGGGAGGGTTCTGTGCATTCATGTTCCCTGAAGGAAATTTTACCCCAAATTTGTATATTATTAACGGCAACATTTCTTCGATTTATTTCTTGCTCCTTCCACCAACAACCACCAAAGCTCATTTACCTTATGCAGAATGCAATTAGTCGGTATCGTATTTATTTGACTGATTTCTCATTTTCTCAATTCCGTGTAATTTGACAGGGACTATTACAGATCTGTAACTAGTCTTTCAGAGTGACTTTCACAAGGTTAGTTCACTTATTAATTGACCCTTGGTAATGGTAATTTAAGAAGCATATTAATCTCATCTGTCAGTTCCAACACATACTAGATGTATAAAATAATTCGTCTTCTGCAAGGAGCCTTGCAACAGAAATGAAGTGTCTAAATTTTTAATTAATATACATTTTTTTTCAACAAATGAGATTGGACTGCAAGGATACTCATTCTCAGTGGTTTCCTTTATTCTCCTTTAGAACTCCTGTTTTTTCTCCTTGTGAAGATAAACACAACTTCACCAGTCAATAGAGCCTATGATCTAAATAATCTTCTACAAAGGACATTCTGGTATTTTAACAGATTCCTGAAACTTAAAAATGTGCAAACAAAGCATTTGGCACTTCAACAGCAATGTCTTATTACATACACAGATTAAAGGTTTCTGGAATTAAGGAGATTTAATACACGAAGAACATTAAACAAAAGATTACTACTCAGAAATTGAAAAACTTCAACCAGGAGCAGATGCTTGAAGTTGCTGTAATCTTATCAAATCTGTTTTTCTGATGTACCACATCTTGAGCAGACCCTGCAGTTCATGTCTGAGAAAGAAGCACTCAACATTCCTAATCCCAAGTAAGGGCCTTGTGTAACTTCTCCCTCTTTATTCCTTTCATTAATTAAATTATGGGAGCAGTGAATAACAAGGGAACTGCGTTAGGAACCACTCGTGCCCTTCGTGTGCCATTTGCCCTTCATGAAACACAGGGGAAATGCAGCTCCTCCCCTATAAACCCCACAGGGTGGGCTCGATATTTCTGAGCCTGAGAGAATTTCAGCTTGCTAACCATTGCTAGCTCCTTTTCCAAAGGAAAACTTTCAACAGTTTTCCTTTCCCAAAACATCTTTCTCCTTTTCCCAAAACATTTCTAAGTGGGCAGAGTTTTTTTCTCATAACAACCTTCCCCAGCTGTTGTTTCCTATTCCTTAACCAATAGAAAGAGGTGTCAGTCCTATTGACCAATGAATACCTTTTTTAGCCAAGCATGCTATGCAGGAAGCAAAAAAAAATGTAAATAAAATCTTCTAATGTTCTCTTTGTCAAAACTAGGGTCAAACTATCTTTACTTGTCCTACTGCACCAGGCACAAGCTTTCCCTGATGAACCTGCAGAGCTCCCATGAAGGGTCTGAGCTGGAACAGAAACCCTGGGACTCTGTGGGAAATACAGGGGCAAAGTTGAGGTTCTCCTCACCCCTGTCCCACCTCCTTTGTGCCCACAGGATGAGGAGACCTTCTGAAAGGTGCCTGTGAGAGAGCAGAGCCTCACACTGAGAGCTCTGAGAGAGCTGGTCAGGCCAGCACTCCTGCGTTACCCACGACCTCTGGCAGCCTCAGTAATCTTTGCTCATGCTTGCTGTGGATTTCTGCAGTTAATATCTGATTTTGTTAATTTCTGCTGTTAATGTTCTGCAGCAACACAAAATCCCACCAGTCCCACAGGATGGGGACAGCCCTTGCCAGCAGCAGAGGTTTTACAGCCTTGCAAGATTAACCCTGCAGAGCAGAGGGACACCATCCAGTGTTTGCAGGTGCTGGGTCCACACCAGGCTCACAGGGGCCTCCAGGGAAAAGGAAAGGGAATTTGGAGATGGCAGAGGCTGGGCACGTGCCCTGGGTGACTGCCCTCAGTCCCCAGAAACCAGGTGGGGGAACAAACACCATGGGAATCCATCACCACACAGTGCTGCTGTTTTCTGCCAATCCTGTGGATGGGAATGGGCAGCCAGGACCACCCTATTCCCTCACATTACTCCACACGGGACTGTTTCCCCAGAAATGATCACTCTGTGTCATTTAATCTGGTTCCAAAGAGGAGCAACATATCCAAAACCAAAATGCTGCCAACCATACTGACCAATGCTCCCTTGCCTAAACTCCCACAAGTTCCAAATGCACTCAGGTCTGGCCAATAGTTCATTAAGAAGTCACTTTTCATGAAATGAAGCAAATATTATAGAAGATATAAGCAATAATGCTCTGATCTCTTGTTCACTGAAGCTTATCCCACTGCAATATTTAAGGTATAACAACTCTGATCATTAAAAGCTAGAGGCAGCTAGACCAAAACCACAGGTTTGACATTATAAAATTTCACAGGCACGTGAATATCCATTTCCTCACAGCCAGCACCACAGATTTTGTTGGCAAGTGTTTCAGATACTTAAAAAAAAACCCCATAACCATCTTATTTATTGGCTGTATCTCCATAATGTCACCCTCACTGTTGGTCTACAGAGTAAACAGGTATTCAAGCAATTCTTTTAAAAAACAAATTACTCACTCGACAGAATAGAGTGTCTCTTTCAGAATCATTAGTGTCAATCATGTGAGTACAAGTTTCAAGTGATGTTGAAATTCAAGCTACCTAAACAATTGATCATCCTATGGAACCACCTCGCCACTTCCTACAGCTCGTGAGTGTTAACCCAGTGTTAAAAACTCAGCTCTACAACTCCATCTTTATTTTTAACAACACAGTAAAAACTGACAGCAAAAAACAATGCCTGCTTCTTCACTCAGTTTCCTAATTTTTAACCTTCTAAGGTTAGAAAACTATGATTTCTTATGAAGATCAGAGATGTTGGTGCACATACCTCAGGAAAGGATATGGACCCTTGTATGTAGCTGTTAGAAGGCAGGGAAATCACACCAGACTGCAAAATTGATAACAAAATTACCTTTGGATTCCTAGAATTCAGTGGCACCTGATTTCTGCCAGCTGAACATTTGCATTTCATTGGAAGGTCCGAACTCAAAATTATTCTGGAGACTTGCAAGTGTCAAAGAACTCTGTAGAGACAGAAGGAGCATTTTGCTCTGTCCCAGTGTGGAACACGGCAGCAAAGGCCAGAGGTGATCTGGGACGTGTTTTATGCTTCATCACCCTCATTCCAGGACTGGCAAACCACACTGTAATCAGAAACAATCCTGCTGCTGGAAGAGCTCTGACAACTGGAGAATCCCAACTGTTACACACTTTTTTCAACAGCAGGTTCAGAAGCTCATCATATTGTCAAATAAAATAAATCCTGAAAGCTTTCTTTTATAACCTCTCAGTCCCTCACTTCCATCCACTACCATCACCTGAGTTACTGTAGATCAATCTAGCAAAAAAAAATGAAAAATGGGAAAGTAGAAAGAAAGGAGGACTTGGACATTCAGTGAAATAATTTTCATGCATTGCAAGGTTTCTGACTAACAAACCCCCATATTTTACTGCTTGTTCATTTTTATCCTCTGTTTTGCCATATTTTCTGATGATCACTTGTCTTGTATATTTGACAGGAAACCTATATGCCCAAACAACTTCCTTGACTTCCTATTAGGGAGAGCAACACAAATATTCGCACACACACATAAAAAGAACATAAACAGCAATACATTAAGTGTTTACTTTCTGCTTTGGATAAAGTATGACCCTTTTAATACCACAAGAAAAATCTCTCTCTTGAAAACAGGCTGCTTTTGAAACTCAGAAGAGATGAATGCCCTATTTAATACTTTTGAAAAGGCTGAATTACTGCACAGATGGTCATCACCTTAGCAGCTCTCGCATGATTGTAGAAAAACTTCACGCACGGTTTTTGCAGACCTAAGGGAATTTTAATGCATTTTATGGAACCCTTCAATAATACGAAAGGAATCCATGCTTGCCAGCCAGTACACACCTTTAATAAGAGAACAAACAATTATTCCCAGCGGGGTGATCCGTGTGGTGGGATTCAAGCAGCAGGAGCACAGAGAGGCAGTGGGCCAAGGGAGATCCCCAGAGCCAAAACCAATGAGGGGGACCTGACAGCTGCACGCTGCTCTTGCTCTGATGATGAGCTCGAGGATGAAGGTGAGCTCCTGAGTGTGGCTTGCAGTTTGCTTTCACCCAAAAGAGCTCAGCTCCTCACCTCCAAGCCCACTGCACTGCTCCAAACCACCATCAGAGGTTCCTGCAGAATTCATTCCTGAAACTCCCTCCCAATCTAAGCTCAGAGCTGAAGAGGCACCTCAGCTGAAATAATCCACTGTCTCACCTGCTCAGCCACCCTGCCTGGCCCTCAGAGCCTTGTGCAGCTCATCACCAGCTGCACCCCCAAAAGGTCTTCAGTCTGGGTGCTGCCTGCTGCTGACCCTGCTTCCTCTGACCATGAGATGAGCCTGTGGCGTGAAACGTTTGCATCCTGCCCGAGCAGCAGCTTTGCAGGAAACCTCACACATAAAGCTGTTTGTCCTTCGTGAAGATGAAACCAGAATTGAAAATAGGCTGTTGTGTAGAGAGGGCTTAATTTATGCCTCCCTATACAAGCTGGAATGAAAGCTCAGAATTCTTCTGAAGAAGAATCTGAGCACTGAGCTTTATCTCTGGGCAAGTCGGAATTCGAGCTTTTAATGTTCATTTTGCCTTCCTGTTTTTCAGACTGCCCAGGAGAAAAGGATAATAATGGAACAATTTTTCATATAAAATGTGCATTATGAATAGCCATTAGCTGACAAAGAAAAAAAAAGTGAGAGGAAAAGCAGGTAACACACCATGTAAATCTTTGATGAGAATGGAAGCTTCAGGAAGATGTAAAAGTCAGCGCTGAATATACTGAGATTAAATGGAATTCTCAATTATGCTGTTGGAAAATGAAGTGGGTATAAATTTGATTTGTCTGCAGCTGCAGTCCTGGAGGTTGCTTGGTAATGGACACTGACAAATAAGTCTAAAATCAGTGAAATCTCTTCCATGGTATCTTATCTTGCAGGATAAGACTGTGTCAAGATATCGATGTAATGAGGAGTTTAAGAGCAGTTTTCTCTACGGTTGGCATAGGAATGCCATGCATATGTGCAGAGACTAAAAATGAATAGGACAGAGGGAGGAATAGGCAGGGAGAAGGGACAAATTTGTAAAACCCAACTGTAAGTTTCTAATGAACCAAACCGATTTTGTAAACTAAGTTTTGAAATGTGAATTGCCCTCATTCCTTCAGGAAAACTGTCAGCACAGAATTTAAAAACATGAAAGACATCATTTTTAGAGACTGCTGAACTAAAACCTCTGCTCCCTTATTTCACATTATTTCACCTATTGCTCTTATAATTTCTGTTATCGTAACAGTGGGAATAAACCAGGATCCTTACTGAGATGGGGAACATTTAAAATAAACTATGTGGTTAGAGACAGGCCCTGTTCCAATATGCTCAAAATCTGAATTTCAAAATACTCCTGTGACTAAAAAAAAGGCATAACAGTGTTTTTATTTCAAGTTAAGATACAATTTCTGGGCCTAACTTTGGAATAATCTCTCAGAATTGATCTATGCTGCATTGCCTGGACACTGCCATGAACTAAGCTAGGAAGAGTGAATGATAAAGTTTTGATTCTGTCATTAAAGTCCTGAAAAACTCATGGATAGGTTTTCCTAGATCTTGATAGATCCTCACTTAGGTGTTTCTTATCCCTGCAGGAAGCCCTGAAGACAATAAGAGAAACACTCTTAGATGTGATCACATACTGAGAGATCTCAAGAGAGCTTGGAGGTCACACCCTTCAGAGAGTCAAAGTCAGCAGAACATTCAAAATCTCATGATCACCTGGAAAAAGCCTCTGGGATTCACTGATTTGGCATCACAGAAGCAAAGCAATAATTAAAGGATGGGAAGATTGCAGCACAAAAGGCCCCACTCAGATCCTGCCCTAAGCTGTGATCATTCTGGTGATGTTCTCATTCTTTCTGTACTTTCCCTTCCCTTTGGCAGAGAGGTGTTGAAAGAGCAAAACACAAAGCACCATTCTTCTCCAGTTCACCAATAAAAATGGCATGGTTTCATTCATGTTGCATTTGAAGAGACAAACCAACAATTTTTCATCATATTCTGGCCACTGTGTCCAGTGGAAGTCTCTGAGTCTTTGCTCTTGTCACTTCTGCTCTTTTTTTCCTCTGACAATCTTGGTGAATTTCTGAGCTATTGATGGGATTTTGCCAATTCAGAGAATTTGTTAAAGGCGATGATGATAGCTAAAACGCAAATGCTGTAAGACTTTCCAAAACTAAGAGAAATGAATCGCTGAAGACAACAAGCTGACAACTGCACTCACTGAGAGCAGGAAGGAATCTGGCCTGGTCTGCAGGACAGCCAGGATTTTTTACCTTGTGGGTGCCATCTGAAAATGCTCTGTTTGCCGTATTTTGCTTGTACCATATGGAATGTAAATATAAAAACTTCCCTCCTACTCCAGAGCACTCAGCCTTGACTAGAGCCACACCTCACATCTTCTCACAAACAGATGGCAAGGCTCTTAATATTTCATGGCGCTGCCCTTCGCAGTCACAGGCTTTGCACAAATAAACAAAACACACATTAGACAGCACTTTGCATCTTGCAATGAAATACATCGGGGGAACATTTAGCACAAGTTTAGTGCATGGAACAGAAGAGCAGAAAATAAGGATTTTTATTTAAAAAAAAAGATACAACGGACATTCCCTGTCTCCATTAATTCTGTGAGTTTTCAACAAAGAATGCCTTTGGTGAATACACTTTTAACATTATAAATGTATCACTGGATGGTAATTACTGTTGTAATAACTATAATGTGTAATGCAGTACTTGTTAACATTCTGCAGCTGACCCTTTGATTGTTTAGTGCTCTCACTTCACTGGGGTTATTTAATTACAAATGGATCCTGTTATCTTGTATTAACCACCATATCAAGTATTATTGTCTGATTAATGAAGACCTATTATTTACAAAATATTAACAGATAGTATTTAAAATGAGCTAGTTGAATATTTGAAGCATATATTTATGCTCAGCAAACTCAGCTCAAGCAAAGCTGAAGGTCTACCCAAACAGTCACAAGTAATTGGAGAGTAAAGCAGCAAATCACTTCCTGATTGTGGTAACTTCTCCCAATTTTCCGGTCAAAAATTGGTTTTCTGGATTTTAAAGATTTTAAAGATTTTGATGAATTGAGGAAATGAAACTCAAAATGAACAACCACATTCATATCTCTTAATATTAACCATCCATGGGTTCATCTCTCAGCTAAGGGTCACATGCTTGGACTATAATCCAAAGATCAGAAAAGCCAAGAAAAGCCTCCCTTGTTCCTTTCATATTCTTTTTTCTAAACTATTTGCAAATCCAAACTCCATGAAAACATGGGAATATGCCTAGGGATGTGTTTTACTTGTCCAGTCTTGCCACAGGAACAAGCAGCAACAGGAACCAGGCAGGGCTCTCTGGTACAAATTTGGGATTGTTGTCACCTGTCCCATGGCATTTTGGACATGCAAAAGTCGATTGATCCAAATAGACATTTCACATAATTTCATGTATCCTTCTGCTCTATATAAAAAAAAAAATCCCATGGAAGGGTACTTTACATGACTTATATTTAATTTCCTGAAGCTCTTTACATAGGCTTGGTATATGTTGGCATGAAATGAACACCACTGACGATTCGAACAATAAGGAACACTTCAAAAAGAAAAAAAAAAATAAAAAAAAAAAAAAAGTGAAATCTGGATCCAGGATGGAAATTTCTGCATAGGGAGAGCCACAAGACTGGGCTAGNCATAGGCTTGGTATATGTTGGCATGAAATGAACACCACTGACGATTCGAACAATAAGGAACACTTCAAAAAGAAAAAAAAAAAAGTAGTGAAATCTGGATCCAGGATAGAAATTTCTGCATGGGGAGAGCCACAAGACTGGGCTAGTTTATCTTATTCAGAGCTTTTTTTTTTCCCCAACACTGCTTTTCCCTAATTAGCCACAAAGCAAAACCAGGAGTCTATGAAAAAACTCTTGTCAGAAAGTGCTCAACTCCTTTTAAATTTCTTTAGTATCAGCAGCACTCAAAGCTATTGTTCCAACATGACACATAAGCACATTTTCCTTTCGGAGTGAAAGAAAGTAAGTCTCTCTAAAACAAGCTGTGAGTAATTACTTCTCAAGGTTCGATTCATAAAACACATCTATTTTACAGTCAGGTCGCATTCATCCCACATGGTTTTGTGTGCACTTCAAGTTGATTTAGTCTATTCAACGAGAGGGAAAAGTTGGGTTTTGGTTTGGTTTTTTTTTTGCCAGTATTCTTCAAGGGTGGGACGAGTGGCCCTTCACTCTCCCGAGTGAAAGAAAGAAGAATTATTGAAGAAATTAGCCATCAGGAAGCCTTTGTTTCCTCTGTGAGCCCCCTGCTAATGGCAGCACGGAGGTTCACGAGCCCGTACGTGTTGCGGCTCATCTCAGGATCACCAGCGCCTGAGCTCTTGTTGCTAAGAAACAGCACTCAGTTATATTTGAAATATATATTATGAAAAGGTGCTGCTTTTCTTTGTGAAATAAATATGTTGCTAGATTGACAGCCAGGGAAACAGGCTGAGGGATGCATTGTTTCTTTCAGTGCTCCACAATGCCAGCGTGTGCCCTGGTTAAAGCGTTTTAAACTGCGAGACGCCTTTTTAGCTGCTGGCATTGTGCTAAAACAGCTCAGAAGTGCATTGTATAAATTAAATTCAGCCTTCATTGGAAAAGATGTTTATTCCCACTGAGCTAGAACCCGAAACTTGGAGTGCCCATTATCTGACTAAACGTGGAGTTGGTACATGGCCATGACATAAACACGTATGGGCATCTCATTTCTGGGGCTGTGTGTGACCAGACACATCCTGATGAGAATTTCCTCGCTGCAGAAAATTGTTTCAAACAGAAGAATTATCTCCTAAAGACAATGAATTTAAAGCTTCACACCTTCCTCTCCCCTCCAACTTTTACCCTTTATCAGTATAGAAAATAAGCAAAATAACCCCAGACGACCACTGGAGTAAAAGGAGTTAAAGCAAAGTTTGTTAGAAGGTGATTTTTTTCTCCTAAGTATATATTAGTGTATAATTTAATACAAAAATCCATAACAGGAAAGTGTCTCTCCTGACCTAAGATTTTAAGGTTATTTAGTATTTCCTGCTTTGCTAAGATTATTCTTTGCCAGCACATTAACTGTAGTCATAAACAACAAAAATTAGGAAAATACAATTAATCTTAAAAAGACTCATAAAATTAATGTCTTTTTAACAATCCACTAAATTACCAAAACCAATTGAGAATTAAGACTGTCACCTCTTGAGTTCCATACAATCCCTCTAAAAGTTTTGCCAGGGTATTCATACTCTTACAGATTATTAAATCTCTTGTCCCTTTTATGACAAAATTTAGGAGTTCAACAACCACAATTTACCATCTCATGGTTGCTCCTGAGGCAACAGCATTGATAAAAGCCTTTTCCAATGGAAAGTTATTCATCTCATTGCCTCTAACTAATTAGGGCTGAAGTGCTGCCCTCGTAAGCCAGTGATGATTTGGTAATTCAGAGGATAGAACTGGAGATCCCAATAAGGTCTGTAGAAGAATTGCACACCTTTAGTTGATAAAAACAGAAACACCCACTGGTACTGTGGGATCCATCATCTTCTGTGATCCCCAACTTCAAATAACGGGAGTTTGAACAAATTAATGGGCTGAGGAATGATACTAGCGGCAGAAAATTGAGCAAGAATGGGCTGACATGAGCAAAATTTAAGAGAAATAAACAAATTTTTGATGCAGAGTAATTTCTGAGTCTTTTCTCATGAAACTTTGGCTCTGATTCTGTCTTACATTGGTGACCCTCTAAAGCAGATTGGAGATAAGAAGTGAAATAGACACAGTCATGAACATAATTAAGACTTACTTTAGGAATCCTTAACATTTAAATCCTTTCATTTAAAATTATGGTGTACACCGAAATCCTTGCTATCCTTGCTGATGTGATACAAGACCAAAAAAAAAAAAAAAATTGCCATCTCTTATTCAATTTCCATTTTAAAATACTTATTTGTTTATATTACTATATACATGTCTATGTATATTTTTTAATGCAAGTATGTAATAGCGATCAGCAACGAAATAAGAAAAGGAACTGTTCAAAAGAAAATGAAGCAAAGATCACTCCAAGTACCAAACTTCAAATGCTTTCAAATTAGTTGATAGGATTACAAAAAGTAAAAAGCAGAACTCCAGGAAATTCCTACATGGTTTTCTGCTTAAAAATATAAAGACAATATTAGAACAAAAAGAGAGTCCTAACAAAAGAGTTGAGTCTAGATCCTGTAAATTCAGCTTTTATAATTTTCCATTGGACAAAATTCAAAAATGTTGTTCTAAGAATAAATTACTTGTGTCAGCTTCTTATCTCTACCAATATTTGTCAGAATACACAGGTTTTTTATGTCAGTGACTTAATCCACACCTTAAACTTCACTTCTCCTAAGGTACAACCACCCTTCCAAAAACGAGTGGAAGTGTCTTTAGTCACTCTTTATTTACCTTTATTTATCTTTATTTGAACCTTTATTTATCTTTGTTTTATTTAAATTCCCTTCCAGTGAAAGATACCCAGTGTGCAGCTTCCATGAAGGCTCAGCATGTTAATGAGGTGATTTTATTTAGCCTTGGTTCAAAGGATCAGCCTGGCTGAGGTGGATCTTAGCACAGGCACAAAATCAGTGATTTCACATCACTGTATGGTTTATTCTCAAGATAAAAAAAAGTTATAGATTAAGACAGGGAGAGAGCTCGCCAGGACTTCCAAACAAGAGCAGAACAAACAACAACATGAAAATCCCCGAGCTGAGAGAATAAGCTGATTACTGTCAAAGTCTGTGTTCCTACAAGCTGCAAAGTTATAACCTGGGATTTCAGCCTGGTGGAAATGTTGGGATGTCAGTCTCCAACTGCCTCACAGGCTGCAGACAAAACAAAAATGTGATGCCTTAGTTTGAGATTTGTCATTGCAGGATTCCACTCCAAAGGTAAAATGTATATTTGTTGTTGTAGGTGATAAAAAAAAGCAAAATGGTGCAGAGAGAGAGGATGTCTTCTGGAGAAGATTTGGGAATTTTGAAACTTTTATATTTTTTTGGCAGATGAAAGCCAAAACAGAATTTCAATTCTATGAAAGATAACTAAGACAAATTATTAAAGAAATTACTTTAGGACACAATAAAGAAGGATTTTTTTTTTTTTTTTTTTTTTTTTTTAATTTGTAAGAACAATCTAAACTGGATCTTCACAGATTTTTGATCCTTGTCTCCAATATATCAAATGGATTGAACTTAATTTTAACAACCTTATGAATTTCCTGGACAGTGCACTTCCAGTTCCAGGAAATTTTCAGATAGTGCATTTTAAAAGTCTGGGTTCTCATTTAAACTTGTCTTTAAGAAGGCACCAAAGCATCTTCTCTGGCCAAACAATATATTTTCTTTTAAGAATATTTGATGTTTCACAGACAATCCTGCCACACTGACATCGATTGCTTGGCACAGCTGAGCTCTGTCTGTGGGACAAAAGTCCCAGGTCCATTTCCCTGGACATCTTCCATGAATGATATTATGGTGTTAATTCAGATTAAATTGAAGGTCAGGACACTCAGAAAACAACTGCAGAAACTACGTCCTCCTTCGAGGAGGGAAATGCACTTCCATCTACAAATGACATTGAAATTCAGTTCCCCAAGGGTGAAAAATTGTGTCCTTAGAAAAGCTGCAGTTCCTCATTTGGGGTTTCCTTTTGTTGTTTTGACAGGTTTTTGAGGGAGAGAGGGTCTTGGGCTGGGTAGAGGGTTGGGTTTTCTTTTTAATTTTTGTAAACATTTAACCAATAAGAGAAAAGGTTGTTCAGGTAATTCACTGCCTATTCCTACCTCACAACTCCCTGGGGACAATTTATCTTAACCTGTTTGGATCAAAACTAAGGCTCTTTGATTCCAGAGACTATTCTTTTTTTTTTAATAATAAATATGAACACACAGAAGTAGAAGAAAGTAAAGTTCAGAAGAAAATCAATGGGGTTGGGCTGGCTATGCAAAACCAACATAATATATACTCTAGAAAATTCTTTCATCTCTTCTTAATTGCTTCTCCTGTGAGAAACACAAAATAAAAAAAGGGAAGTTCAGTTCAGGGATTAATATTTGTATTATTAATATCTTATAAAGGACTTGGACCAAAACAAAAAAAGCAATCCAAATCCATTTCAAAAAGACAATTTTGTTCTCATGCTGCTGTACGTTTCTTCTGAGTGAGTAATAATAATAATATTATGCAAGGTTGCAAGGAGAGGTTTGCTGTAGCTGTGGCTACAACTAAATGAGAATTGCAAAAACCAACAAAGAGGAGCAAAAGGACAATTTCCCCAGCCACAGGACCCTGCTGGCACAGCAGGAGCCACTCTGTGTCACTGACACCATTATTCTCTTTCACAATCTGAGGCATAAATGATCCATAAGAGAGCTCATTGCCTGTCCACCCAATTAAAAAACAAATTATTGACCCAGAGAAACAAAACCAAACCAAATTCCAAGTTAGACACGTCCATTTTTGTGTGTGTGTTGCATTCTCTGCAAAAGGAAGGTAGAGCCAACAGAGTTGAAAAGCCTCAGGACTCCATAGAGCCCCAAAAAGTGGCAAAAAGGAAACTTTGAGTGCCTGGCAGAAGCAGATGGCAAAACATGGGAACTTCTCAGCAACCTCCTCCTGCAGCACCCTGCTCCATCAGATGGGAGCCAAGAAATTGCCTCATTCTCCTGAAATTCCCTGGAGATCTTCCCATACGGGATTTATCGGCAGCTTGGATATTACTGCGAGTTGTTGTAAACCACCTGGTTTCATCTTAACATCAAAGAGCTGGGGATTTAATTTATGAAACTTTTTAATTTTTTGATTTTTTTTTCCCTGAGCCCGTAGCAGCTAAGTATATTTCACATCCCATCTGCTTTCATTCTTGTTTCCTCCTCACAAGGAACTATTCTGGTAACAATCACACTTGGGCAGAAATTAAAGCCAGAAAAATGCAATAAATGAATATTCTGAAAAATACAGAAATGAGGAGCATATTCATATCTATTTCACTGTAAAAGAGAATTACAGTCATAATTTTTTTTTTTCTCTGAGAAAAATTATTATAGATTTTTTCCATAACCATGAAAAATACGAGTTTCAAGTAGTCTTGAGGGTGAGAGGAGAAGAAAAGAGGAAAAATAAGTACCTGATAATACAGCAGAATTCCACTGCAAGGATTATCAAGTATTTCCACTTCTTCATCAATAAAAGCACAATGGCTCAGTTCACAGTGTAATATTTTTTGGTGGTCCATTACTCCATCTTTTTGACAGCTACTTCCATTCACAATGTGCAGAGTCATGTTAATGTTCTCCAATGTTGTAATGAACATTAAAGTATCAAGCATTTTCCTTTCTCTAACTAGAGATATTCTATTTCCAACACCACTCAAAAGCCCTGAATGCCTTTCTCTCTATTCAGACTCCTTGATATTTTCGTGAAAATGGCTTGTTAAAAGCATATTTTTCTGTAATGACTTAGTATTTAAGTCAAAGTTGAACTGAATTTTGGAGTAGGGAAAGAAATTCTGGAGCATGCACCATATTGCCTCGGCACAAAATTGGATCAGCCCTTTGTGCCTTTAATATCTTTGGTATTTACCCCCTATCAGGTATATAAACAAAAACGTTAATAATTATTTTTCCCTGAAAAGCTGGATGAGGTTGTGCAGTATAATCCACCTCAGAATCAGTTCAAATTTGTAGATTTTAAAGAGCTGATTACAGAAATTGTCACTCTCATTTTCCTTAGGTCTCTCACAAGCTTCATTTCAGAACTTTCTGGTGTGTTCCATGCTCCTGATGCAAGACATTTGCAGCATTAATTTCCCTGCCACTGACAGAAATCCCTTTTATTAGATGCATCTATGACCTAATAAAACATCTTTCATTAAATAAAGAAACCCAGACCTGCTGGTTGTGACAAACTAAACAAAAAGGTTTGAATACAAACCTACTCCCACCCACTCTGTCCAGTTTTAGTGGTCAGGAAGAAGCTCACTGTGCTTTTTGAACTATGACAGTGTTTTCACCTGAGTCTTTACTCATTTCTTTGGGTCAGTTTTTAATGTTAAACAACAAAAAGATTTTCCAATTTTAGGGAAATTGGCAAATATATTTGTTTTGTTTTTCTCATGTTGTTTATTTTAGATTATTGCCCTCCTGTGTGATAGTATCCAATGAAACAGGATTGTATCTCAATGTTTTCTGAAAATGACAGATCCTGATGAAGTACTAATTATTTTCCACAAGAATGGAAATTTACATTAGCAAAAAGATTAATAAAGAATATTTCAGAAGAAAAAATTCTCTTAGGAAGCTCCAGAGCCAAATTTCCTCCTTTTGGAATAAAGTGACTCTGCTGTTACTGAAATATTCTGCATTTTCCAGCCTATTGAGCTTTACAGAAGAAAGGGCTGAGGAAACTGCTGGCCCACAGGAGAAAATCAGTAATTTTACTGCATCACTTTCCCCACATAAGGAATCATTTCAAACACAGCATTTTTTGCTCATTAATACATTTAGAACACCTTCTACCTCTCTTGTATGAACCAGGGTTGTATGTGGAGCCACAGTTCTTGGGAAGAAGCATTTCACATCATTGTGTTTTTTATATTTGGACAGTTCCAAAGAGGCACATGAAGGAAAACTAAGTGAGGAAACCAAGAAAGTCAACCTGCTGTTGGGCTGATGGACACAAAGATGGTTGTGCTGCTTAAATTGGCAGAAAATGGGAAAATGCAATGACTATTTCTGAACTGGTAGTGAGACATCCAGGAGGACACATCAAGCAGAAAGGTTTTGATATAAAACTTCATCAAGAGAGAGGTCGGGATAGAGATGGAGCTGCCAGTGAATAAATCATTGGAATATATATAATGTAATGTATAACAGGAGCAAACAAAGAGTGCAGAGAAGGAAGGGAGCAAAGAGAACCCAGGGAAAACCCCACAGATTCACCAGAGATGCTCACAGAACAGCCAGAGACTGGACACTATTAGAAAAAGGTGGATTCACAAAATATGAGCAAATTGAGGTTTCCTTACCCAAATTATGGTGGACAATGCCAAAAATACCATCATTCTCCTGAGCTGAGCTAGAATTTACTTCTCCTGTTTTACCAGCACTCTCCAAGCTTTCCTTAGCCAGGTGGGTAGAAACATCACAAGTGACATTTTTATTGTGATATAACAAACCAACCTAAACTTTGTCAACCCTTATAAATCAAACACATTTTTTTTCCAGACCTCTTCAGAACAATAACTTTCAGTGATGTCAAAACAATTACAGCCCGTTTCCAAAGTGCCAATACAAGGCACAGTAATTGAAAGCACCATTTCAACAACAATAATAAGGATATGAAACACGCACCCATAGTTTATAACAACACGATGTGCTCTATACCATTAACTTTTAATTAACTCCAATTTTGCCACAATTAAACTCAATTAGAGCGGAATGTCTGACACTGCAATTAGCTGTATATAAACACCCCAGTTGGTGTCACGTTGAATTAATGTCTCCTGGTGGTGGCCTCTCTTTCCAAGGATAATGGATTTGCCACCATCAGACTGTTAATTGGGCCTGGCACCTCGTTGTGTTGTCTGTGTCTCAGACATAACACCAGATCTTTGCTTCCTGAACAACTGTGCTTGTCACAGCTACGCACATTCCAGACTCACCCAGCCAAACTCTGTGTTGTGCTGTACATTCTGTGATCATCCCCGTATAGAACAGCTCTTTAAAAATTTGCGCATCCTGTTGGGTTTTTTTTTCAAATCCCAAATGTTACGTTCAGTTTTCTCTTCAGTTGCTTGTCAACAACAAAAATTATTAGTTAAAAATGCCATCAAACGTAGAAAAAGAAACCACATCTATTAGCCAGGATTGTGTTTAATGGAATAAACTGTTGCTTTTTAGGAGAGTTCAGTTTAAATCATCTATTTTTTCTGTCCTTTTACATGTCAGAAGTTCAATCGTGGCTCATGAACAACCCTGAAATTATTACGGTTTGCTTGAACCCATCACAGTCTCAATGGGAAGCAGTTAGACAACAACTAGCCTTGGTTTAATTTGGGGTGCTGATGTAATTATGTAGCTAATTAAGACAGATATTAAGACACCACCACCCATCAGTTCATTGCCACCTCACCACTGCTGATCCACGTGTGTGACACCTTTCTCATTGATAGAGCAAATCCACATTTACTGCTACTAAGAGCAATGGCAGCCTGCCTTGAGCAGCAAATCTGTGAGATTGAGGGTGACAAAATAAGGAGAGAAAGAAAGAAACCTGATCCTAACACCCTTAGGAAAATGGTGGTTTAAATCCTCTGCATTCCCTAACTGTTAGAAAAAAGTTACAACCAAATCAATGGATAGGTAAAATTCAAACACTGGCCCCACCAGGAAAAATGAACATTTAGTTCCCTGCATATTTAACCCTAAAAAATCTGTAGGCAAATAATTAAACAAAGCCCTGTAAAAATACAGAAAGTTGGGTGACAATCTAGCGCGTCTTTTAAAGAGCAAAATCTTGTTCCAAGAGATCCTAAGTATCTAACACTGAAGCCAGTGGGCAGTGGAGTTACATAAATGCTGAGTTGTTGTTTGTGGGTATTTTTGAAAATTATCCATTTCATCTCCAAATTCTACCCAACCTCTGCTTCCTTTCATTCTGTCCTAACACCTCCATTTCATCTCCTGTTCAGAATAAAGAAAAGAGCTTTGCAAATTCTCTATGCTGCTCACACATGGCAAGTTTTGAGCTCTGAAAAGGAAAACATTCTCATTAATAAGCAGCTTTAATAAGTCTAGTTTAAAATGATGCTTATAAACTTCATACACATGTCCTGGTGTTCTCTGCGAACAGATAAAAGAGAATTGACCCGGTGGAAATTACTTCCCATAATTACATGCTTCTCCAAAGTTTGGGGATTTAGAGCAGAATACATAATCGGTTCAAATCACACCTTTTACAGTGACCATAAAATACTGTAATTTACGGTGCTGAATAGCAAAAATTAAGCCCAAGTAGCTCCTAGCAGCACATTTGCTTCTCACTTAACCAAGATGATAATATCAGCAGGAGCAGAGGATCCTTCAGCAGAGCTGCAGGTCGAGTCACCGCTGATGCTGTGTGAGGAGCAGCAGTGATTAAATCCCTAAAACAACTTTCTGTGGGGATTAGGATGTGCTCTGCATGGCCATGGGGTGAGGGGAGAAAAATACAGGGGTTCTACAAGGTCTAAAAGTTGTGTTCTGTGGCCGTTTCCAACAGCTGGGACAATCTCACAGCCACATGGAGAAAGTTGGAGAATGGAGATTGAATAAGGTATGAAAATATGTTCAGAAAGAACTTTTCCACGAGGAAGA
>VWYN01000442.1:66107-87445 GCA_013400075.1 Hippolais icterina
GAAGGAAGGAAGGAAGGAAGGAAGGAAGGAAGGAAGGAAGGAAGGAAGGAAGGAAGGAAGGAAGGAAGGAATTTTTCATCAGGGAAGCTTCTGACTCAGACCCAAATGCAAAGGTTCATGCCTGAAGCGTGTCCTGAGTCTGTTATAGCAAAATATATATCAATAATCTGTAAACACTAACTGCAATTTTACATACAATGCCCATATTGTCATTTTAAGTACTTTGAGCTGAATCTATTGGCAAAAAAATCATTATATGCTACTGATGGCATTTGTAGGTAATTATGTTCCCTGAATCACATCTTCAGTATTTCCAAAAATCAATGGAATTTCCTCTTTAAGCTGAAAAACTGGAAAAAAAAACAACCTTACATCTTTTTTGTTTAGTAATTGCTAATAATCTAAATATTGATTTACAAACAGGGAAAAAATAAAAGTTATTGAAAACAGGTTTTATTCATAATTCAAACCTGGTCAAAAGCCTGTAATCTGACTGCTACACTTTGAGCAAATGACTTGAAGCCTAGGAGATACAATTTTGCCTTTAATTGTAATCTTAATTCAGAATTCAACCAATCAATTCACTAATCCCACTGACAAGAATTTAGGAGACAAGTTGCCTTCCGTGTATCAGCCCAGGTAGATGAGCCAGGAATTGACATGGGAAATTATTTATACCCTTGCATCTACAAGTTCAAAGCACATGGCAGAGGGAGCGAGCACGGCATTGAACAAAGCTCCCAGGGAAGAAATGAAATTAAATGCACATCCTCAAACACCTGCACTCCTTTAAAGCAAATCTCTAATAAATGCATTGCACCTATCAATTGCAAGCAGGCTGGAGGGGAGCTGGAGATCCCTATCGTTGGATGACTCAGGAAATTAACAGCGACTGTTAATTCGGTAATTTGGGAGCTGGCAGAATGCAGGGGGTCTTTCAAATGTGGAGATGTCAAAGGGCACAAAGGAGCTGGAGCCTCCCAGCTGTGCAGTGCCACGAGTGTGTCCCACCAAGCTGGGGGACAAGGGAGTGACACGTTTGGAGAGCCAGGTCCTGTAAGGCCAAACCCATCCCCGGCTGTGCTCACGTGTGCTGGGTTTGTGCACATCCACCATTCCTGCAGGGCACTGCCACTGGATGTTGACAACACCCAAGATATCAACTTAGGAACACTTTAGGCCCAAAAAGTACCAAAATTGCTGGGTTTTCCCCAAGTTTCTGTCTGGAAGCTCTAGGTTTTTGACTGGACAAAGACTGCAACCAAAGTGGCAAAATTGCTGGGTTTTCCTCCAAGTTTCTGTTGGAAGCTCTATATTTTTGGACAAAGACTGTTACCAAGTACCAAACTCATTGTTTTTTCTCCAAGTTTCTGTTTGGCAGCTCTAGATTTTTGGCTGGATAAAGACCATAACCATGTACCAAAATCACTGTTTTTTCTCCCAGTTTCTGCTTGGAAACTCTAGGTTTTTGCCTGGACAAAGACTGCAACCAAGTACCAAAATTTCTGGGTTTTTCTCCAAGTTTCTGTTTGGAAGCTCTAGATTTTTGGCTGGACAAAGACTGTGACTTTTTCTGAGGGAAAAGCTCCAGTTTGTGGGAATAATTCCTTNGGTTTTTGACTGAACAAAGACTGCAACCAAGTACCAAAATTTCTGGGTTTTTCTCCCAGTTTCTGCTTGGAAACTCTAGGTTTTTGCCTGGACAAAGACTGCAACCAAGTACCAAAATTTCTGGGTTTTTCTCCAAGTTTCTGTTTGGAAGCTCTAGATTTTTGGCTGGACAAAGACTGTGACTTTTTCTGAGGGAAAAGCTCCAGTTTNGTTTTTGACTGAAGAAAGACTGCAACCAAAGTACCAAAATCACTGTTTTTTCTCCAAGTTTCTGCTGGAAGCTCTAGATTTTTGGCTGGACAAAGACTGAGACTTTTTCTGGGGGAAAAGCTCCAGTTTGTGGGAATAATTCCTGCACGCCTGAGAATCCCTGTGGAAAACCAGGCCCTTGCTGAGGGAGAGAACATCACACTGATCCCAGGGAAACCAGAAGTTCATGAGAACTGGGAAAGAGAGTAAGGTATTCTGCCACAGCAAACGTCCTCTTTAGAGGGGAAAAGATAAAATAGAATAAAGTTTCATAGCATTTGGGCAATATATGTTATTTTTAGAACAATTTCTTTACCTCTTTTTTGTGCTCTCCACAGTCTCCTTAGCAGGAAGGAAAAAAAATGGAAGTTTTTTACAGGTTGTTTTAGACAAGAAGAAAAATTGGTAGTTTAAAACTGTCATGATTTTCCTCCCGCTTAGTAATTTCTAAATAGTAAATCATAATCCTGCTATTTTATATTATTACTCTATTAAATCTTCTGAATCTAACAGAAATGTAACTGCAGTACATTGCTTTATTTGTTCCCATCCACAAATAAAATCTGTACTCTGTATACGAACACAGATCACCTGTGTTTTATGGATAATACATTTAAGAAATATATATAATAACAGAGCTTTAAATAGATAATGGGTATTTTCAATTCCTTACATTCAGATGTCTGAATTGCCAGTGTGTAAAATAAATATTAAGAATAATGTGAAGAGCAGAGTTTGGGAAGAATTCTGAAAAGATGAACCGTCTCTGCTTTGCAAATTTAGACTGCAAATGCAGCTGCAGAGCACATCACACCTGTTAATGGCAAAACTAGAAGAAATGATTTGTATTTTTCCAGGCTTTCCATGCACAGAACCATTTCAGATGGAGGTTTTCTGGCTCCACACCACCTGCTCCAATATTTCTCCCACTTTCTCACTCAGAAGCCTTCAGTCCCAACTGGGCTGTTGGATGTTATTTTATGTTTTAGTGTTGGATTCGAGAAGAGTTTGAAGCAGATCATTCCCCAGCCCCGGCAGTCAAACCAGTTTGGACAAAATGTTTTGAAGATTACAAAAATCAGAGGAAAAAAATGTCCTTATGGGGTAAGCTCAAAGGGTCAGGATTCCAGGGATTGTCCTTGCAACCTTCCAGGCTCACACCTCCACCAGAGCTTTTGCCAGCAGCTGCTGGGACCTTCTCTCTTCTCTACAGAAAAAGTGCAAAACCCCTCAAAACAAAAAGATCCATCACATGAGCCCAAACATATGGTGTTTTACATGAACTCATATCAGCAAATTAGCTCTTGAAAATTCCTAAACTGAAGTCACGTCTCCTGTTAATGAGCTACTAGAAGAGGAAAAATAAACCAAGACACTTACATAAATGTAGCTTCATTTTAGGGAATTTGTCTAATTAAGAAATAATTAGTTGTGACCTGAGTAAGCCAGGATAAATACAGCAAGACTTTCATCATTTGCGTGCTAGTAAAATCATGCCAAAGTGAAATTTCCATAATATCAGAAGTCTCTTCATGCAGTGTTCTCTAAATATTTATAACTTTAGTTCCCTCAGCCTCTCTCTCTCATTTGCTCTTATGCAGTGAAATAGATCTAAAGAAAGAAAAATGTGAACACAGAAGAATCACCTGTTTCCATTAATGTTTCCATCAAAAACAACTAATAAAGAAATAAAAGGGGAAATCTCACTGCTCTGCTTGCAGTGTGCAGTGTTGCAAACTTACATTTTTATGAGTTTCATCCCACTTAGTGTTTTTTCTGAACTTCCACCTATCGAATCCTGTCCTATTTTTATTTTAAAAAATTAAATACCTATCTGCCAAAAAGAATTCCAGAGTTCAGATGTCGTGCATCAAAAAATCCCTTCCAGAAACCAGGTTAAAAGGATACACTTAGGGTTTATGAAATCATACCTTTGTGTTTGTGCAGTGACATATATTTTGGCCATATTTGGATGTATTTAGTCAAAGAATAGCAAAAAAAGCAGCCTGAACACACACACGTGCAGCAGAGTGATGTGCAGATACATTTTCTTAAAATGGCCAAGTATATAAGTTAATCTCTTATTGCTTGCTTGGTAAATGCAAGTTCTTCTAGTCAGAACTTAATGTAGTTCTTAATTTAGTTCTTATAGTCAGAACCACATGAAAAAATCATTTTATTTCTCGCCAGCACCTGTTCACCTGTGGTGCCACAGGGAAATGGGTTTCATTTCTGCTGCTGCCACTGCAGCTGCAGGGCCCAGTGGTGCTGAGCTCCAGCTAATTGCCAGCAGTGTGGTGACACAGGGACAGCAGATAAATTCTGGCAGAGACAGCCCACCAAGGGTTCTGATTTCATTCCCACTGATGGAAATGTAAAATGTGGCTATCACCCACCCACAGCTGGTCATCTGCCTCACCCGTGGGCTGGGACACTGATGAGTCCCTGCAGTGGACTTAAAATACAGCAGCCAAAAAGTTTGAAGGTCACCTGGCCAGTTGGATCTGAGACTCCCATCTTCTGTCTTTTTTTAAATTTCTTTTTCNCCCAAAAACTTTGAAGGTCACCTGAGACTCCAATCTTCTGTCTTTTTTTTTAATTTCTTTTTCCAGTACACAGTAATTTTTCTGTCATTTCAATAACAGAGATCCCATGGTCCATGGTGTCATTTTTCCTCAAAATATCTTAAGGACATGTTAAAAATATGTAACAATGAACATCCATGTTTGGGGTCCTATGAAAGTGTTGTATTATATAAGGACTCCTCAAACTTGGTGTAAGAATGTACAGCTGCCGAAAGACTGGATTTTGAAGATAACTGCACATTCAACTGGGCAAAATATTTAAATTTTATCATGTGTAGCCCAATACCCCCTAATGATGTCACAGTAAATCACTGAGTACACAAACTGAATGCTTGAAGCATCCCTTTTTCCTTAATTTTATACAAACTCTTCTCACAAAATTTGCAAAAATATCATATTAATTAAACTTTACCTCTGCATTAAAATTAAAAACCTGTTTAGTGCTTTTTCCCCAAACACATGCAGATACAGCTTTAAAATGATGACCTATTATCCTACAATAATTCTACAGAGATCAAGCATTAAACTCACAGTTCTGAAGCCACAGAATTAATTATTATATCAGGTGTCCTATGCTCACCTTTGAGCAGGCCACAATTCCAGGGCTGACAGAACTAGGTATTAGAATTACTCGAATAAACCAAATGCTAGCAATTTCCAGATAATCATACACGCCTTCAATTAATATCCAGAAGTTGATGGGGGACATATACAGACTGAAAGGCACTGACGTGGCAACAGAGTTCAATTTTCCACCGAAATTTTCTTAGCATCAGATATTTACAACCTGGGCTATTTCCCAAAAATTGCAGAAATGACAGAGTCAAAGGTTTCCAGCACACAGGCTCCTAAAGGGATTTATTTATGGGCACAGCTGATCAGAATGGGTAAAGCAGCACAGCTTTTGCCAAGGCAGTGGAGAGGTTTTGCACAATAACCAAACAAATTTATGCTCAGCTGATGGTTCTGTGTTCCCCTTGCAACATGATTCATAAAGAGCAGAAAACGGGTCAGTGTCTGAATGAGGAAATGCAGAGAGTGCAGGAAAAGTGGAAGTGAATGGCATAAAACATCAAGAAAGACAAGGGGAGTAAAATGTTGTGGAATGAGGCTCAAAGTGCAAGGGGAAAAGAGTAAGAAGGTGGGAAATGAAAGGAAGATGGCAGGAAAGGATAAGACAGGTAACGTGATTTTCTTCAGGTCCGTAAAGAACAAGAGGTCAGAAAAGAGGCAGCAGCTCCTCTTGATGCAGGCAGGGAATTACTGATAAAAATATAATGAATTCATTGAGTCAGTTCTTAAAAAAAGAAAAAAGAAAAAGGAAAAAGGAACTTATTACAGACCACACCTGGTTTTTTTTAGAAACAGAAGCTATAGACAGTCATGGAGCCACATTTCAGGTTCAGGACACAGTCACAGAAACCAAGGGTTTATTCAGCAAGCAGAACATTAAGATTCTGAATTTTGAATAATTATCTAAATAAGATAGAATTCTTTCTGTGTTGTGAGGAACAAGAGACGTGGAGGTTTGAGCAGCCAAACTTCAAAAATGTCTGTATTGCATTCTGAAGGTGACTGATGGATGACAAAAAACTTATTATTAGATTAGCAGGTGAGGCCAGACCTTCAAGGCTTTGTCTTGAGCCACAGGTGTGTCAAAATTCCCACTGCAATGTTTCTGCACTCTCTAGCAAGGGATCAGGAAACTCAGAACTCGTGCAGTTTACCAGAAAAGCAAACCAACAAAAATTTACACCTAATAAGAGTTGAGAAAAGCTCCTCCTTGCCATTCACAAAAGCAGAATAGTTTCTATTTAACCTGTGGTTGGGTGCGTGTCAAGCTGGTTCAAGAAAGGTTTATGAGCAGATCAAGATTTCCTACCCAAGCAGTTTGACTCACACCAACAAGAAAAAAGATGTTCCCATCTTTCCCCTGAACTCCAAAGATTCCTTCCTGTCCTGCAGGAAAACACAAGTTCTGAGGAAAGGCCAAAGTGTCCTCCTGGATATTGTTGTTGCACCCAGAACTTCCAGGCCTCAGTAAGATATTTTGAGGGTTATTATAACATAAACAGGGAAAAGAAACAAATAAACCAATCATGCTAAACAGCAAAGAAGCATCATGATGACTTTTAAATGCTTTAAAATGCAATTAATATATAATAACAGAAACAGCAAAGAAGCATCATGATGACTTTTAAATGCCTTAAAATGCAATTAATATATAATAACAAAAGTGGTTTCATAGGCAATTAACATAATATGCAAAAAAATGTAATTAGTCTCCTTGTGTTTTACTGAACACATCATTATTCTTTCCGGGAGTGTTCTATTAGAAAACAATTTAAAAAAAAACCTCAAACCAACAAAACAACAGATATAAAACCTACAAAACTAAACCACCATGCAAACAAATTTATGTCGTTTGCTACTCAACAAACTCACATTTTCCCATAGTTCCGATCGTTCTGCCTTTCCATTCTCCCACTCCCCAACAAGAAAATACAAATTTTTCTTGGTGTTTGGGGAGTGTGTTATTTTTAGGCTGGAAATCCAAGCCCAGTGCCTTGACAGTTATAGGTTATAAACAAAGCTTTGCTGATTGCTCCTTTTTACAAATTTTTTCTCTATTCTTGCTACAAATGACACTCCAGCGCTGCTGACAGCAGGGGTGGCAAAGCCTCACGAGCAGCCAGAGCTCAGAATAAAGCAAATGCCCTCCAACAAAACCAACTGTTGACTTTTGCAGGCTTTCCCCAGAAATAAAATGAGGATGTCACTGCCTTCTGAAAGGAATCACAGCTCCCTGCTGATGGCTCATGACATTAGGAGGTATTGATTTACATACAGTATTTATTGAACAGATTATTGCCAGTAAAAATTAATAAGATATGGTAAATTAAAGAGTTCATGTAGAATATTTTGTTCCCTCGAGATAAAATACATAACAATGACTTGAATTTTATCTTCACTTGTTGTCAGATTTTCTCTTTATCCCATAGACCAACTTTGGGAGAGAAATATTTCCAGTAGCTGGAAATCCCATTTCCATCCCAGCTGTGCAAGCAGTCCTTTAAATCATAGTTTTAAGAAATGTGACTCCACTTAAGATTTATATTCTCAAATATTTGATTTATGCCCACAGTTATGATGCCCACCTTGGCTTTGACTTTGGTAAACCATCAACGCCAGAAAGTTTCCCATGAATTCCATGGAAATTCCAATTTCCATGAAGGAGTTTGCCCATATGGATCTCATTGAAGCATCCAGGCCTTTGCTGCTGCTTCTCAGAGTTTTCCTGGAGCCCCAACATGTGAGCACATTAATGAATATATATATTTTATATATATTAATGAATATATACGTAAACTCATCAATATGAAGAAAAAAACCCATCTATCTCCTGCACTCCTTACATATAACATACAACACAAACTACAGAGATCTTTTTCCCCGTCAGAATTTTCAGCTGTATTTCAGTTGATCTGACTGCAGCTCATGTATATAAATAATTCTCTATCTGATTAATAATTATATTTTATACTGCCACAATAACCCTTTTTTTTTTACAGTAAAATTTTCTTTCATTTCCCCTTGCTAAACGGTCAGGATTCCTCCCTGAAACTTTGAAATCTGCCATTACTCCATGATTTTTTGAGGTAACAGATGCAATTTGAAATCACCAGGATTTTAACAGGCTTGCTCTGTGTACTAATGATTCTTTAATTAAATTAAGCACATTTTACTGCAATTTACATCTCTACAAGACCAAACTTCTTGCCATGAAAGACTGAGTGCCTTCATTTTTTGGGATATTAGTAGGAGATGACTGGGGTCTGACATTCCCCATCAACTGGTTTCATCTCAAAACTGAAGAGCAGATCAGTTACACTCCACACAAATCTACCAGTGCAGATAACCAGGATTAAAATCCATTTCAGACTATTCTTGAAGTTTGAAGCAAACTTGTGATTTTCCTTCTGAGGGAGCAGCATGTTTCTGTGTCCATAGATCTCCAGCCAGCATCAGCAGAGATTCAGTATCAAGGGATGATAAATCATTCTAAAAAGGATGTGGCTGCACTAAAATGGATTTACACAAATGACAAATTCCTTCTCCTGCACGCAATAAAATGCAGCCATTCACTTCCAGGGTTTGGCTGCAGCAACACTTCCTTTATCTGCAAAAATGCATGAAAGCACTTACAAATCTTTCCCACAAAACGCTCCTCAGCACCTGACCAGGCTAGTTTTCCTCATCACCATGAAGGATTTCCATTGTTTGCTCCTTATTAAACGTGGAAATTGAGACCCTTGGGGCTGCAGCCTCACCCTCAATGTTTGACTCAGTCACAGGTGCCTAAGGTGAGGCAGTGCACAGCACAGAGCTGCTGATGGCTCTGAAATCTGTACCCTCCTCTCAGCCCACTTGTTAGCCAACATACAGAAACAATTCTTTATAGAGCTGCACACTCCCAGTTTGCTCTTCAGGGCTGTCAACATAAGTTTTCTAAATATCTCAGTCTGTCACTGCCAGTTGCAAGGCATCCCTTCCTTCACGGAAGTGTGATCTGCCATTATAAAAAAAGCTGAGGGCTGATTTCACACCTTTGCTTGTTAAGTATTTTTTTAAAAAAAGCAAATAAAGCTCTTTCCTTAAAAAATAATTAAAACTAACTCTTCATTAGCAGTTCAAATTGCCTAGGTAAATTTGGTCACAGCTCCAATTTGCACACAGTTTTATCAAGCTGCTTCATTTCATGCTTGCAGAGGATCACTTCCTGATTATTTCTCTTCCACACACATTTGTTGCCTTTCAGTGCTGGCAGCACCTTTCGAAAGCTGAGTCCCAGCTGGAACACCCCAATGGCATTTTGCCACTGCTGCTTTAGAGGCTGCAGGACTGGATTTCCCTGCTGCAGGGATTCCATGGGAAATTAACTTCTGCAACTGGAGACTTTGTCCTGTACCCAAGTGTAGCCCTGATTCCATGCCTGAGATGTTTTGGTTTCTAAAATTCCTTTCCCAGGCAAATTTCTGTAAACAAGAGAAATGTTTTTGTAACTGTACCTGTGTTATTCATTTTTTCTCACAGGAGGGTTTCTTCTAATATCCCTCTAGTCTGACCAATGTAATTACCTTTGTTTCACCAATCAAACTAGTCTGTGTAAAATAGTACAAAAATAGTATAAAAATAGTATAAAAATAGTATAAAAAGTATAAATAATATAAAAGGGAAACATATCCCTAAAATAAAGAGTCATTTTAGCCTTCTGAACTTGGGAGTCTGTGTCCTTGTGGTATAAAACAGCATCACCCAAGGAATGTTTAACCCCAAATCTCATGCATGAATAGTAAAAAAAAATAGAATATTTTTGCCAATTCCTCTGGACCCTCCTAACTTGGAGTAAAGAACACAACAGAGTTCTTGGAACTTAGAAACTTTCTGTCGCCTTGGCGGTGGCAATCAACCTCTGCCACTCTTCCTGCTTTTCCTTGCGCTCTGCCTACAAATACATTATCCAGGTAAATGTGGGGTTTTGAAAATGAGCCCAGGGGTTTTAAATAACAGATTACTCCATAATCACTGGTTTTCAGACTTCTGTTTTCACTGGCCCTCTGTTTGACCCTTTGTTTCCCAATTCTTTGGGGTTTTATCAACACTGAGCACAAGTAGCCTTCCAGCTTCCCTGGAATCCTTTTGCTCTGTTATCACATCTCTTTGCAGAAGCACTCGATTTTTTTTTTTTTGCTCAAGGAAAGAACTGAAAAGTCACTAATGTTTCTGCTCTGCTGGAATCAGAAAAGGCTGTGGGTCTGAAGGGGCCTCTGAATTGAATAAATTATTGGCAGGTTTTGGATGGTGTGCACCTCACTGATTGGGGCTAGAAAATCCATCTTAAATCTCCCCGCCAATCTCCTTCACCTGTTTTTCCACATCCGCACTTTCCCATGGCAAACAAATAAACTATTTGCCATTGTCTGAAATTTCTGACTTAGTCTGATTTATTCAAATCTTGAGACAAACCCAAATATGCTCGAGAGCCTATTTGTACAAGGCAACACCTTTTGCTCCCACTAAGCAGGGGCTCCAGGCTACCTCTTATCTCAGCAGCCCAGGAGCAATTCCAGCACGTGCCCAGAGCCTGCTGCAGCCCCCACTCAGAGCAGCATTCAGCAGCTCTGTCAGCAAGCTCCAGCCAGCCCCAAAGTAAAACCATTCCATGTACATCCCCCCATGACTCCGACCTGCAGAATTCCTATCAGGATGCTCTTTAACAAACCCCTTGAGGGGGAAAAAGAAGTTGCTGCATGATTTTCTAATGCATTTTGTCTTTGCTGGGATTTGATCATCGTCCCTGAATCCTCCTGCTCTTCTTCACAAGCAGCTTTCACTTCAAACTGAAGCTGAGTACGATCCTTGGACTTGAAGAACACAAACCACAAAGTTTCATAAGAAATAAACCCATAAACCAAGTGGATTAATAGGTTTATGTGGGGTCATTAATATGAGCTGCCTGACATCCCTCTTGCCAGTTCCTCTGCTAAAAACCAAATTTTACACTCATCTGAAAAAAACAACTTCCACACAATTGGGCTCCACTGAAAAGACTGGCAGGCCCGAAACTTCAGACAGGTGTTTTCACTCTACTTTAAAATATTTTCTAACTTTTACTAGGAATAAAATATTTAAACTGTGGAAAGAAGTGTTTATGTACACACAAACAATGAACAAAGTTGTCTGTGTAGAGCTTAATTCTCTCTAATTGAATCGTGTTCTCTAGTTATGAATCCAGACAAGAACCCCCACAAGTTTTTCAGTATTCCTCCAGGAGAAAGAGGGCAGCAAAACTCAGATTTTCAAGTGTTCAGTGAAAAAAAAAAAAATTAACGGATTAAATATTCTTAGCTAATTTAAAACATTCTGAGGTGGCAAAACTGAAAAGTTCTATGAAATAATGTGATCACCAAAGCTCTGGTTTGTGCCCTATTGACATTTTTCAATTCTTACCCCTTGAGCACATATGCACTAAGAGCAGGAAAAAAATCAGTGCTCAGGCAGAGCATCCCTGGGTGTAGCTGAAGGACTCAAACAGATTTTATCTTTCCATCCTTCCCCCACCTCTGATTACACTCCTGATATTCTGGTGGTTTGCAAAGAGCTTGTATTTTTTCACTATAATCTCTTATTTACTCATTTGCATTTTGCTTTGAATTTTTCCTTTCAGAACCACAGTGCTGGGCAGGCTCAAACAAAACCAAAAAACACTTTTTTGAGAGAAATTCAATAATATTTCAGGTTATTCACCTTACAGTGTACCAAGGAAATCAGGGAGAAAATCCTGTTGTCTTCCTGACACCACGACACATCTTTATTGGAAAATAATCAGATTACAGAGTAATCAAGCTGAGGGTTCTCCTCCAGAACATTCCAAGCCCATTTTTTGCTGCGGGATGGGGGTGAGCTGCTGAGCAGAGTGCTGGATTACAGCTCAGGAAGCACCACAGCCTCTCAGGCTGTGCATTCACATTGCTCTGCGTCACCTGCTACACGACATTTCTTGTGCATAACTTCCATGGCTCCAAAAAGCCTCCTTAGGGAAACGGGTTTGTCTTAATTGAAGCGTGTCTTTTGCCAGATCAGATACGAGGGCCGTTTGTGGTTTGCTGCACTGAGTTGAAAATCTACTATGATTTTCCAGGAGAAAAAATATTCCAGGTTTATACTCAACGCGTTAAGGTGGAAAGCCACTGATAAAATAAGGAACAGCTGGCAAATGAAGACAAGGAACAGCGTTAAAAAGAGAAACTGCAATGTTTTTCTTGCAAGAAGGACGTCAGCAGCTCCCATAAATCCTGTGCGAGTGCTTAACATACATTTCACTGCAGACCCAGCTACGGAGGAGATGTTCAAGTGTTGAAAACCGGCATATGGTAAATTTTAGCAGGGCTGTTTGAGCAGTAGGACCCATCACCAAACTGGGAAACTCTCCCAGAGGAGGAAGGAAACAGCACTGGAGGCACAAGTGTTGATTATTACGCTGCAGGAGATGAAAATGAGGGGACAGGGATGGCAGCCAGGACTGTCCCCAGAGCTGTGTCCCACAGGGGACAGGGCACCGTGTGCTCCCTCTGCCAGAGGCTGGGACAGAATCCCTGTGGGGGGACACAAAAGGCAACATCCACCCACCACTGAGCACTTGGAATTCTGCTGCTCCTCTGGATGGATCAGCATGGCCAGGGACAGGTTATGTGAGCACACATGCCCAGAGCTGGATGGAAAACATGAATTGACAGGTCTTCTATTTATTTTATGCATTTTGGGACAATGTGGGGCAGTTGTTTTGCAGCTTTCAGGGATCATTTGTAGAGTATTCAATGGAGAGAAACATTCTTATTGACTAGGAAAAGAATCTTTAGTAAGACTTTTGTACATTTCATATGTAACATTTTCATATCATCAGAAACTTCTTTATCTCTATTAAAGACACCCATTACTAAAAATGGAGTTCAACAGTACTTTTCATTGACCATTTGACAATAAAAATGTATAATTCTGTAGTACCATAGTGACAACTTCCCCAAAAGATCTTCCTTTGTCCAAACAAAATTTTGTATTCAGAAATCAAATGCATACACAACGTTCAGACAGCATTTCCACGGAAGATAAATGACAGAAATTCCATGCAGAGAGCAGACAAGTTTCAAGCGCACGAAAAACAAACACATTTACCATTTCCAACGGTTCTCCTTGAAATTTCATAGGACAGTGGCTGCAATTGAGTCTTCAATTTAACTGCAGATCTTTCAGGAGCAAATGCACATTCAGAGAACGCACGCTATCAACACGGAGGCAGAGATGTTATGGCTCTGAGTACTCACCTCGTAATTGGCAATTGCTTCTCGATCAAGGGTTCGGGTCACGGAGACGTCCCCGTTCATCTCATTGATTCTAAAAATCCCTTTGGGGTCTTGATCTACTCCCTTGCCAGAGAGCCGAAACTTTACTCCCTCTGTCCCTTCGCTTCTGATGACCTGCATGGCAGGAAACAAGAGATGGGCCACATTGTAAAACCTTTTAAGCTCATCCTAAAACCACATAAGTCATTTCAGCCTTTTAACAAATGCTGAGCTATGTTCCCTGCCAATAAAATGTAACTATAAAATATGATTTCAATCATTCGCAAGACACCGTGCAATTTTTGTGTTAAACCCTGGAAAAGCTACTCATGTTCTTGGCCAGTTCCTGTCTTATCTTTAGTGTCTTCAATTTCACTACTTAAAGTTTCTGTTATTCCATCACTGAATTCACTCCATGTCTAAAATTTGACATTTCACTTAATCCTATTTCTTCTTTTTAGTTAAATTGGTAGAACAGCTACAAACTTACAATAAAAGAATATTCAATTGATTGCCAAGAAGAGCTCTTATTTCACAACAACCCTTACCATACCAGAGAGCCATCACACAATGTTTTATTAGTCATTGTGAAGTCATCACACACTACTTTCAGGTTGGTTTTTTTCCCCCAATTCTCTTTCAAATTCTTTCTTTCCCAGGATTTTAAATCAAGGGAAAAATCTCTGCATGAAAATATCGGAATATCCTGCCCAGAATACTCCTGAGTCACACAGCTGGAATTAGTCCACTTCCCAAATTTCTATTTATGCATACACACACACCCATGAGTGTATGGCGACTCCTTGTTACTGTCACCTTATTTTCCCTTGGGAACAAAATCCCTAAAATTCCGATTTCATGGCAGCCTCACATTAGCAGCAGTAACATTTACCAACCTGCAGAGCCACACAATGTCAGTTACAAGCTACACGCTTTGCAAATTTGTATTTGTGCACCAGAATCTGAGGGATTATAAATTAATCTTGCCCTTTAAGGCTGGCAGTCTTGCCAAGCCATTTCTTCCCTCTGCTGTTCTTTTGTTTCTAGCAATTTCATATCGCTGATTTCCGCAGAAACATTAAGTCAGAAATTTATATTCTGGTCTGAGTTACAGCTCAGGAAGAGGAAGGGAGAAAGTGGTCTTAGAAATCTGGACCTTCTCCAACTTTGAGATAATAAATATGCATGGTGTTTAATAATGTCCCTGAGGAAATAAATGTTTGCTGCCCTATTGCTGTGGGTTGAGCAACGCTGGTTTGCAGATTACTGGGCAGTGAGATTTTGACTTAACTCCATAATCATTATTCCTTTATTTTAATTGAGAAAAAATTGCCACGAGTTATGAAATAGGAAAGCAGCATTTTTGGAGATAAAGTTTTGCTTTCCAAACCCTTTGGGGAAGGGAGACATTTCGAAGTAAAAAACCTGTTCCACCTCTGTTTTTTCTCCCTCCTTCCAACATTCAGAAACACTAATGGTTGAGGTTTCCTTCCTGTATATTTTTGAGTAAGGGCAAAGTCACTTTCTGGTTTGGTGATAAAACTCGATCTTAATGGCTCCTACTGAAAAGTTACCTGCTGTTCAGGTCATTTTTTGACCAATTTCTAGGATTTTACACCAAGCTTAAAAATACAAGTTTTTCTTAACATAAAGCTGCACTTCAGACTTTGCAACGTCATGGCCATTTCTCACTTTTGTAGGGAAAAGATGAATTGATCCTTTTCTGCCCCGAGGTCTGAGACTTATTATGAGGCAAGTGCACCTTCCCCATATAAGAACAGTGGTTTGAAAGGCCTGAAATGAGCCCCAGGCCAGCACAAAATTCTAACTCAGAGACGTTTATACTACAGCCATTTTCACCAGAGCCACCGAGCGTTACCTAACTGTTTATGACAAATTTAGGATGCAGTATAAACACAGTGCCCCAGTTGTAACAATCCACAATAAGAAAGAAAAACTAATACTGGGCTCTGAAAGGGAATTTGTAAACAAAGAAAAAAATCCAGATATTCATATGGAAATTTTTCTCCATACTAGATAGAAAAGCAAGAATGTATAACAGTAATAGTAATAATAATAACAATAATAATGATGATGATGATGATGAAAGTAGTAGTGTTAGAAGTGACAATAGTAGTCCCTGCAAACCCAACCAGTGAGAAGATTTCTTCTCAACATCAAATCTGGCAAAGATCTTCACCTGGGTTTTGATGCTGAGACATCTCAGTGTGGTGTCTGAAGGGTCTGTGCTCCTTGGAGCTGAGAGGAATGACAGATTTGTCCTTACAAACCAGTGGTGGGGCTGCTGGTGGGTAAAACCAGCACTGAGGGATAAAAGAAACAGTGGGAAGGATCCCACTGATTGATGAATGGAAAAGAAGAGATTTGCCTTTATAAACAAACTGGAGGTTTGCTGATCAATGAAATTGGATATTGAAAGATGGAAGAAACAACGGGGAAAACCCATAAATCCCATAAGAATTAAAAATTAGGGGGGTTATACATTAAAAGGGTGAATTTAGGGTATTAAGCATTCGGGAAGTCTGCAACTCTCAAGTACCTCAGCCAATGGGGAAAGAGAGAGGGAAATGCAGTCAGGAAATCGGTATAAAAAGGAGGCTGTGTCCTCAAAAGATTGGAGACACCCCATGGAAAATGCCCCATGGACTCTCCCTTTATTTAAATAAAGTAAAAGGACTCCTCTGTCTCCTTTTGGGACATAAACCTCTGGCGTTTGTGGATTAATATTCCTACAGGGCTGACACATCCCATATCCCATCCCCACTCTGGCTGCAAACCCTTCTTTACCACCCCAAGTGTGGGAGGAGCAGAGTTACCAGAGGGCAGAGCTTTTCTGAGTGACTGCATGATCTCACACAGCTTTCGGAAGATTCAGGGAGCCGTCACATCCTCGGTGCAACCCTTTGCAGACCTTCTCCTTTTATCAATCCACCTGTCCCTGCCTGCAGGTCCTGCTCAGCACCTCCAGGCTGATATTGTGACACTGAGCCCAGCGCCGCTCGGGGCACCACGGCAGCGCCTGCCCGGGAGAGGTGGGCGGCTCACAAAAAATCATTTTCAGAAGATTCGTTAAAAAAAAAAAAACTTAATTAGCCACAAGAGGGAGCCGCGAACTCCCAGGAATGTCAGGGAGAACATTACCGTCTCCTAATTAAGACGCTTATATAATGGCTGCATAGTTCAAAGAAAGTGCATTTCCCAGTTCACACGGAGCTCAGCACAATGAAAAGTTTAATAAAAATCAGGCTTAATTTGCCATATGGTTTGGTGCTTCAGCAGGAGCAAGGAAGAAAACAGGAGGATTGTCTGACATCTCCTCTGGCAAGGCTGAGATTCGGAGCACTGGCATAAACACAGCTCCGTTCACAGGGAAATTTCCTAGCTCAGAATGCGTTTGTAGAACATTTTCCCAATATTCTGGTGGAGATAAAACAAGGCAAGACGATTTCTACTGCAACGTTTACTTTGGGACTTGGCTTTTACTTTTCTAAGAATCAGAAATGAAATCCCACAGTCACTGCTACCTGAAGCCCAGACAGAAGTAGATATTTCCATAATTTTTTTTTTGCCGTTTTGGGAACTTCATTGCAGGTTCTAATACTGAAAATGCCTGCAGCATATGGCAGTGGCTCCGTGTTGCACATAAAGGTTCTGCATTCTTAGGAAATGGTTGTTAAGGCAGCTCAGGACCCCACCACCCACCCACCCACTGGGAATATGGATAAAACAGGGGCACTTTACCCGATGTTGGGGAGGATGAAACAGGAAAACCTTATAAATATGACTGCTTATTTGTAGAGAGTATGAAACATATTAGTGAAACAGAGTTGAAGGCAAGTTTNTGGTGGCAGGGCCCTTTCACCCACGCCCTATACAATAAACTGCACGCTTCAAAACCAGGCTTGACTGCAGAGATCTCTCGTCTCCGTCCATCACGGGTGACCCGCCGTTCTCACACCCAGCATCCCGGTTCATACCTACTTCACTCTCCCTTGCTCTGGTCTCCCAGGTCAGAGGGGCTTTCTGTGGGCAGATGGCTCTGAGCAGACACCAGCTGAGCAGCCCTCAAGCCCATGGGCTGTTGGAGGCTGTTCCCTCACCCGGGACACAAGGACAGCACTGCACGGACACACAGACAGGGCTCACTTCCCCACCTCAAGAGCACTTCAGGGAATAATTGCCAACTGAAGGGATCCATCCCACAGGCACAACACCCAGCACAGCCCAGCAAAAGGCTCTGTGATCCTGCTGGGCTGAAAGACACTTCCAAGCAAAGAGAGCATCAGGGAGCTGACAGGAGCTGCTCTCTGCTGAACCGTGCCCAGAACGGATTTCCCCGGCGCTATTTTTCAGCTGACATTGTGTATCCCTCGCAGCTAAACTCATTCCAGCAATGTGATCCCCCTGTTGTTACGGGTTTATCGCAGAAGTAAATCAGACTGTTCTCGAGAGAAGAAGGGAAATAGAAACACAAAAACCCCACGCTGCCCTGAGAGAGAGAATTCACAGTTCTGCAGCGCCAGCAAATCTGTCCTAAACAGCACCATCCTCAGTTATGTTTTATTCTTTAAGAAATGTTTGCCTCAACCACTCCCATAATTTCTTAGTTCTTGATGCCAAGCAAATTACAGATGCATCATAATAGTTTCACTTTTTAATTAGAAAACTAATCCCACCCCCAGACAGGAATATTTGGTTCATGCCCCAGTTCTTTTCATTTCAGAGCATTACAGTGTCTCCCTTGTGGGTTTTTTTTTATAATTTTATTTTTTGTAAGGTTGTTTGGTTCTGGTGTTTCCTGCTTCCCCTAGCCTCTTAGGAAGCAAATTTATTCATGGAATATTTAAAGGTGAAGTATTTTTTTTCCCTCAAATCACTGTGCTCCACAAAACAATGGTTTAGGCCCATTGTTTAGATATTGTATAAATAAACAGACACTTCCTGTCCTGCCATACTGAAAATTACTCTTTACAGTCAGAGGCTCCGTCTGCTCCACACTGACTCAAAGACTCTTTCAACCAAAACAAATGCAAAATATTCCCATCGTTATTCAAAAACATTAACCAACAGAAACTGCTTCATTACTGTAAGCTAAACATCCAAAACCCACGGCTAGAAAGGAATTTATGTAGTTTGCTGAGTTTAATAATTTATTTTGTAAAAGTTACTACCTCTAGCTTCTCTAATGAAATATCAGATAAAGTGGTTCAGCATGGGAGCCAAATTTTGCTCTTTGATGAAGGCAGATATTGGCCAAAGCTGACCTTGGCTTTCTCTCTGATCAGAACTTTCTCCAGATTCACTCCATGTGCAGGTGACAGGCAAGGAAACCCAGGGGATTCGTTCCCATGATGGGAACAGGAATTATAAAGCTTCTCTAAGTGGCTGTGTCCTTTATTGGTGATCATTAGGGACAAACCCAGCACAGGATGTTTTTCAGGCACCGCTTTCTCTTGTTCACATAATGGGCTATTAATTTCACTCTATTATCCATCAAAGCACATCTGGGCAGGTGCCCTTGCAGGCTGTTATCCAAAACATCCAAAACAAGTTAATGGAGGCGAGAATAAACAATATTTGTGAAATTCAAGTAAACAGCAAAACAGAATTTCAGCAATTAAAGGTGTTTATGGAAAGCAACAACACAGGTGATATCACAGTCCTAGACTTCAAACCACTTCCAGACCAGTTCTCAATCTCCAGTCTATGGACAGGCAAGGTTTTCACAGCTGTGTCCACCTCCACAAGCTTTCCTGCAAAGCTGAAACCAACCAAAAGCAAAAGCATCCCCAAAATCCTGATATCTGTGCCTGCAACTGCAGGGACCCTGCAGGAACCACAGGATGGAAAGGGAAATGTCGCAGCAATGGGAGTGCACGGCACACACCCAACCTCTGTGACAGCCAAGGCAAGGGGACACAGAGCTGAGGGGAAGAGTTTGGGATCTGGAGGGAGCAGAGCTGCAAAAACTACACTGAGTACCTCAGACATTCTTTCTGTGCCATCAGCTCCTGACAGTTTTCTTTGACAGTCCAAACAACAATGCACAGCTACAGATCTCCCAGAGAAAAAAGGTGCACACAGACAACAGACTGGATTTAACCCAGCAAAGAAAGCTATAATTCAGTTATTTTAAACTTTCAGGACCTATCTTCTATTTCAGGTCCTGGGTGAAACACATTAATACAAAATTTCTGAATGTTGCACTTTAAGATATAGATTTGGCTGAATTATTGCACGATGCTTCTCAATCAAAGAGATTACTCACAACTTTAAATACAAGGTAATTAATCCTTTAACAAAGTTTGGGTTCTGTGTTTACTTCTGTGGATTATTTGTTATTTGTTCTAATGTGTTCATACACATTTAAACCTCAGTGGCACTGGGCAAAACTCTTATTACAGGAGTAGCAATTACTTCTTAGTCACATTCTTCTGCACTTGTTCTCTTAAGACTCTTATGAACTGCAGAAAAAAAAGGAACACGTGTATTATTGCAATAGTGCATGTGTAAACTGAAGTGTTTTAGTATCTGTATAAAATCTCTAAAAAATTCAGTACTGGGTATATTGATACCTTGAACATGAAAACTTTTATACCAACTTTCAGAGGAGGAACATGGGAATTAAAAAAATCAGGCATTGAAATTAAATGAATTATGAAAATGAAAGAACATGCACTGATATTCTCAAGAGGGTCCTTTTTAGCATTTTAACTCCGAGCTTTGTCATGCAAAACATTTCAGGAAGTGTCAGATTTAGGAACATGGTCGGGAGAATTAAAGCACAGGGTTTTAGCATATTTTTGATGCATTTTTGCAAGCCTGATTAGGGGCTGCAAATGGTACCAATGTTCCTCGCCTCAAGGCATTGAGACAAAACTGTGAATGCTCTGATCAAGCACCACATTGAGGACTTTATGTACATGAAGGAAACAGAACGTGCTCTGCTCAAAAAGAGGGGGAAATGTTGAAGGATTTTTTTTGGACTGGGGCTCTACTTCCTATAAAATGTACTATGCCAACTATTCTTTTGTTCCATCAGTGCAAACAAGGTTTTATTAAGTAGAAACGACTGCAAATCTGAAATTTGACAAGGTTCATAAATCCCATAGGTAAATATTTCAACAAAGCATCTCAATGTATGAAAATGACACAATATATTAAAAACCAGTGAAGTTGTTTCACCACCGGGGCTCCATTTTCCAGACCTTTTTCAGGATAATCAAAACAAATAAGATATTTGATATTCAACCAAAAAATACCTTCTCAGCATAATGGCTTTTTATCATAATTATGCATAAATGTTTACAAAATCCAGATCAACTTTGTAGTGGGATGCACAGGTGTTGAAGTGAAGCAGAATGAATTTATGCATGTGGGAGCCCTGGGCACTGGTGGATCCCTTCAGCCCCAGGTTCATTACTGTAGTTGCACACAGATGCAAGAATTCTCCCTGAAGAACCCTTTCCAGCAGTTGCAGGGATTTAAATTTGAGGATTTAACCAATATAAATAGCTAACAGTGAGCATTTGCACAGAGATCGAAGCAAAGTAATTCAATAAACACATCAAGATGTGCATTAGCTTTTGTAGCAGGTAATTCCTCAGCTTCCTTTTACTCTTAATTTATAAAGAGCCAGAAGATTCATTACAAATAATTTTGTCTCTTCATGTTCCTAGCAGCCTATTTCACAAATATATCTGCAGGCTGAGGATTCTGCACACAACACCACCTCCCTACCAGCAGCACAGAATTCACAAACACAGGTTTTGTGATCCCAAAGGGAAAGGATTCCCAAGTGTTCCTTGTCACAGGAGGCCTGGCTCTTCCACTGGCTGCTCTGGCCTTCAGGAGCCATTTCAGCACCATATTTTATTTGCTGCTTAAGTGACTGAATCTCGGATCCCGGGCTGATAGCCTTCCGAGATTGTGGATGGAGTCCTTTTTTCCAAGCCCCGTGCCAGAAGAAGGA
>VWYN01000442.1:94464-129307 GCA_013400075.1 Hippolais icterina
AGAAAGAGCCCAACCCCAGCTGAGCACAGGCACCTTTCAGGGAGCTGTGGAGAGTGATGAGGTCACCCCTGAGTCTCCTTTTCTCCAGGCTGAGCAACCCCAGCTCCCTCAGCCGTTCCTCACAGGGTTTGTGTCCAAGCCCAATAGTGGATATTATAATATCTCCTTTTACATTACAGGAGAACTGGAAATGCAGAAATTATCAGAAATGCCAGAAGAAGTAACTTTAATTCCATCTAAACTGCAGATTACACACACCATCAACTGATGAAGGGAAGGAGACACCTAAATTCCCTGATCATCCCTGATGAAGGGAATGAGACACATAAATTCCCCTGAAAATATTGGCTTGGTAACTTAAATCTCACTGCTTTCAGAAACAGATTTTTATTTCTAGCATTGCCTACATGCTTTTGAAATGCAGAACAACTCTATAAATAATAAAGCAATATTTGAAGACAAATAATGAGTCAGACATTCCTCACCCCTCTCTCTCTGCTTTCCAGACGCATTTGAATGATAGAAATTGTATTTAGAAGAACAAGAGCCTAAACTAGACATGGTTTGTGGAATTACAGGACTGCAAAGTAACTATTTGTGCAGCCACCCTGACACATTTCTGCAGTGTGTTTTCTTTACAAAGAGCAGTACAAATAAATCAAAGATGAACCAAAAATGACACAGGAATGGTTGGGGGGTCATTCCTGGATCCATGTGCCCCTGGATTCTCCCTGCAGTGGTGATCGATGTCATCCTGTGCCAGCACCAGAACGCCCCAGGCACAGCAGCAAGGACACCCTTTCCTTTTGGCCTCTACATCTTGTGACAATACACAGAACATCACAATGCTTGACAAAAATTATCAACCAGCTCCAACCTTCAGTTAAATCGCTCTGCAACCCTCTAATCTTGCCGTTACTTGTCAGTCTCACGGCTCATTTTGGATGATCTGCAAACTCTGTCACTGCAACCTCTCCCTTCCCAGATAATTTCTGTTGTGTTAAACAACACAAATCACTGTATAAATCCTTGAAAATATCTATTGATAAAACCTTCACTATGGAAATCTTTTCTCCACACTGATGTTTCAATCATTTTTAGCCGAAGGAAGCATTTCCTCTCAGTATAGAAACCCAAGTATGGTTTATTGATCAGATTTATCTACACCTTCAGCTTCTCCACAGATCTCAGTACATTTAGGAAATATGATTTGCCTTAAAAAGATCCATGTTGACTGTTCACTTCATGATCGTTCCATAGTTTATCTGCTCCAGTGACTGCTAAATCTTGGCTCTGATTGCCTGGTGCAGGAGTAGGATGCCGTGGGCTGTGGCTCCTAAAGTGTTTCAAGGTTTCTTAGGCAGTTTTATAAAAAGAATGGGGAGATTGTGACCCCACATTCCAGAGCAAGTGAAGCCAAGGTGCAGGAGTAATTATGTGCCACAGTAAGGGGTTAATTCCCAGTTTGAGCTCTCTACAAACTTGTTCTTTCCTATTTTATAATATTATTTTTATTCTCTTTTGCCCTCAGTCCATTTCTTTTGACCCTTTGAGATGCTCCTTCATACTCCTGTCCCCTTCCTCCACTGAGAACATCTGCAGTGTGGCACATCCTCCCTTCTAAAATAACTCAAATATTTACTGGTAGTTTATAGTTTTCTCTTTCACTTAGACAGGACTTTGATTTTTTTTAAGGGAAGTTGAGGATTTTGAAGAACCCTCTTACAGTCTTTTGGAACCTCCAAAAAGAATAAAACTGTTTGTATGAACTCTTTGCCAGGTATTTGATTGTCACTCAGATCCATGAAACTCAAAATCTCCTGACTGTAAATTCATGACTGAAATCCTAAATTATGTGCAGTGAGATAATTTCTCTCTCTTCAACACAATAATTTCTTACTTTGAAAGCTACTGCATGAGGGCCCACATGGTTCATTACACAAGCAACAGGGAGCCCCTCCTTGAGAGAATCAAGGACAAAAAATGACAACTGAGCTGTATTTTGCCTCTAGTCCTTGATTTAAAAAGCTGATGGAAAAATTTCTGCCTAATTCTAAAAATCTAATTAACTCCGATGTCCAATAAGAATTTTAGAAAGCAGTTCTTTTGAAAAGCGTGTGAAGAATAATTTATTTTTTGTTCTTGGCTCTGCTGCACTGGACTGTACCTGTCTCCATCTGCTATAAATTAAAAACACCTATGCACACACATAAGTTATCATCAGGGAACATGTGAGGGGCTGGGAACACAAACCCTGTGAGGAACGGCTGAGGGAGCTGGGCTTGTTCAGCCTGGAGAAAAGGAGACTCAGAGGTGACCTCATCACTCCCCACAGCTCCCTGAAAGGTGCCTGTGCTCAGCTGGGCTTGGGCTCTTTCTCCAGGCAGCACTGACAGAACAAGGGGACACGGCCTCAGACTGCACCAAGGGAAATACAGGCTGGATATTGGGAAAAGATTTTACAGGAAGGGTGATAAAGAACTGGAATGGTCTGCCTGGGGAGGTGGTGCAGTCACCATCCCTGGATGTGTTTAAATAAGTCTGGATGTGGCACTGGGTGCCAGGGTTTAGTTGAGGTCAGGGCTGGGTTGGACTGGATGATCCTGGAGGTCTCTTCCAACCCAGTGATTCTGTGATTCTGTGCTTCATTTATTCCCAGAATGAAAAGGCTGTTCAGGATGGGAGTTTTCAATGTGAAAACTGTGGCCAAAGCTTGTTTTTAGTACATGAGAAGAAGAGCTGGTGGGTACAAACAGCAGCAGCCTGCAGGTGACTCTGAGCCACATCTGTATCTCCTCAGGTGAGGTTTTGGAACCACCAATCTTTGTGGAATCTTGGAGGAATAAATACAATCAATTTGCTACTGTTTACAAAAGTAACTTGCTAGTACTTACAAAGAACATCCTTCATCAGTCATGCCCCAAAGGAAACAATACGTGGTTTTTAAGATTTCTCATTAACAGATAATTACTTTTTTTTTCCAAAGCATTATCATATCATTATTGTGTTGGATTGTTTTTTTTAAGAAAAAAGAATATGATTTATTAACAATTAGGATTCTCATAAGAAAATTACTTAATGCAGTAATGATAGTATAGGAGTTTGAAAAAATAATCCATGTATAATAAATTCTATTAATTCAAGTTAATTTTCATGTTCCAGTGACCCTTGGCAAATTCAGGTTTGCCCAACAGCACAGTAATACTGGATGAAGTTAATCCATTCTGTTTTTCTGTTTACACACTTACAAGATGCTCTGCATTGCCCATTTTGTTGTGTGAAATTCATACAGATCCTTACAGTTCTCCTTTTATATAATTAGCAAGTTGCCCACTGCGGACATTGCTCTTTCCATGGGTCTGATTTAACCATTATTCCAACAACATTATTATTATTAACCATTATTCCTACAACAGCTTCTTCAGGAACATTTCAGGGCTTCTTTGTCAGGTAGAAAAGGATCAGTTGAGGAAAAGCTGTTTTGCTAAACATCTGATTCTTTAGTCTGATCTCCTGAAAAAGATAACACTTTACTGATCCAACTTAAGCCTTTTGGCTAGTTTTGACCAAATTTGATTAAAAACATCCAACATACAAAGGTCCTAGAAGTTCCACAAAAATTGGGGCTATGCAGAGTGAAAAGCTCTATCGGCACTGCTGAGACAGAGAGAAAGGAAGGATTTCCATTTCTCACGTGTATATTCATTGCCTGATCAGGTCAGCTGCAGCTCCAGGATTTGCTCCCTCTTATCCCAGTTTGAAATATCAGCAGGCAGAAAACAACCCCAGTGGTGCTGAGGGGATTATTTAGGGTCATTGTGAAGTGCTATCATCAATAAGAGCACCTGGGTTTGTAGCAGGGAATTATTATTTGTAGGAAACCAGCTTTCATCACTTCTATTATCACGAAATACATGTAATATATTGTAAATCAGGCTTGAACATGAATTCTGTTAAATTAATATAGCCCCTGTATTCAAGTTGTAGCCAAGCTCAGCTACATCTACACTGCTTTTTTTTTTTTATTCAACTTTAACAAGTAAAAAATATATTAAGACACATGTTATTGGATTATAGGGATCACTACTACTTTCAATTTCTGGACTTCATTGTTGAACAGATTCCTATTATCAAATCCATTCTCAAGCTCAATTGGAAATGTAAGCTTAATAGTTTCGTCCATGCTTTGTAGAAATGAAAAGAAAAACTTCTGAGGCTGCTTGAACCTTGATGAAAATCCTATTTTCCGAGTGCACTTTAAAAATTTTCCCTAAAAACTGACTGAATAAAGTATAACTTGATATGTACACGATCAGCTTAACTCACACTTCCTTCAAGGGTGCTTTTTTCCCACTGCAATCTCCCAGGAGGGTTGGCCTTATCGAAATTCCTTTCCCACTTTGAGGGGAGGATTTCTGTCAGCTTCAATGTGTTTGGAGTCAGGCAGGGCTACAGGAAGGGGAAATGCTTTGGGGTGTGTTTACAAGGCTCCATGGCAGTGCTGAGGGATGAGCCAAGCTTACAAAGGCTCGGCTTAAACCGCAGCTCAAGCTAAAGAATATTGCTAGAATAAAGCCCTAGCAAAAATGTGTAAATGTTTTAACAGTCTCTTCAATTCTTAGAGAGAATTTGTATAAATATTATGTTATCCACCTGTTCTTCAGGAGTATGACACAGGTGGAAATGTGGTGGGGAAGTAAAGTATGGAAGAGCAGCAATGCAATGGACATTTGTGGATGGAAAAGCAGACCTTCCAATGACAGTGAGAAGAACACACAGCAGCAATTTATAGATTAAAATGGGAAAAAAACACCTACAAAGTCAACAGCAATGATCAAAAAGAGGGTTCATGGAGGTCTGGATATATTGTACAAATAATTTGTTGCCGTGCATCTCTGGAATGTGTGTATGTACACATGTATATTATATTATATGTAAATACAGCATGGAGGGTATGAGTCCTGTGTTTAAAGCCCAAATTTATAAATTCCAGTATATTATGTATATATAAGTACAGCATGGAGGGTATGACTCCTGTGTTTGGGCTCCAAATGTATAAATTCCAGTATAATGTGTATATATAAATACAGCATGGANGGGCTCCAAATGTATAAATTCCAGTATATTATGTATATATAAGTACAGCATGGAGGGTATGACTCCTGTGTTTAAAGCCCAAATTTATAAATTCCAGTATATTATGTATATATAAGTACAGCATGGAGGGTATGACTCCTGTGTTTAAAGCCCAAATTTATAAATTCCAGTATATTATGTATATATAAGTACAGCATGGAGGGTATGACTCCTGTGTTTAAAGCCCAAATTTATAAATTCCAGTATATTATGTATATGTAAGTACAGTATGGAGAGTATGAGTCCTGTGTTTGAACTCCAAATTTATAAATTCTAGTATATTATGTGTATATAAGTACAGCATGGAGGGTGAGAGTCCTGTGTTTAAACTCCAAATGTATAAATTCCAGTATATTATGTGTATATAAATACAGCATGGAGGGTATGAGTCCTGTGTTTAAAGCCCAAATTTATAAATTCCAGTATATTATGTATATGTAAGTACAGTATGGAGAGTATGAGTCCTGTGTTTGAACTCCAAATTTATAAATTCTAGTATATTATGTGTATATAAGTACAGCATGGAGGGTATGAGTCCTGTGTTTAAACTCCAAATTTATAAATTCCAGTGTATTATGTGTATATAAATACAGCATGGAGGGTATGAGTCCTGTGTTTAAACTCCAAATTTATAAATTCCAGTGTATTATGTGTATCTAAATACAGCATGGAGGGTATGAGTCCTGTGTTTAAACTCCGAATATGTAAATTCCAATAATCACCATCACTTCATAAACAGCCTGAGAAAACTTAAGGAATATTGTGGCCAAACCAAAAATCAACACTCTGGCTAACTTAAATACAGAACTTTGGAAAGTAGGTTGATCCAAAAGTACAGCTCACTGAATTCTTAGTTTGCCTTTGTTTAAGCAAAGTTTCTGCAGCAGAAAGTGATTTTTCTCTTTGTGAGTCATTCTAGGCAAAGTAGAGTGGTCAAACTAAACTCTTCTTTTCCAAACACAAACGAAAGGAAATTGCTTGATATGTGGAATTTTTGTAATTGAAAATTTTAGGTCAACAGTGGGACATTGATTACAATGAAATAATTTACATTTTTATGTATTTGACCCGGAAAGAAAAATAGGCCAGTAGAGAAGAATGACATTAACTTCAAAATTAGGTATTCCAGAAATCTTTTCCAGCCTCAACATTCCACGATTCTGCTCTATAGACCATCCCTTACTCACTCCATTCCTGAATTCACCCAACAGGGTTGCACAGCAAGTGATACAGAGGATAAACCAGGAAGGTTCAGAAAAGGTGCCTTTAGAGGGCAGCTGGAAAAGAGCACCAGATGTTTTGGAAATGAGAAGGGAAAATGTTTCCTGAATTAAAGCACAGCTGTCATCATGGGTAATAGCATCATACTCCTTCATTCACCCTATTGATCTGTTGCTGCGCATCACCCTAAAATGCAAGGGGGAAAAAAAAACCAAACCAGGAATCATCCATGTATGATAAAAGCAAGGGCAAAACACAAAAAGGTTAAAATTCTCTTCAATTAATCACTGAAGAGAAGCAGCAGTTAGAGAGAAGGAAGAAAATTACTGTTGTTCCCTGAGTGACAGCTATTTACTCCACCTTACAGATGAGCCATATATAACACATATAATTTTTCCTTCTGGAAATGCTCTGCCAACCATCTTTACTTAATACCATTTTAACAAGCCACAGCTGGTAATATCAAATTTGTCGCCAGACCAGTCTGCAAAATGCCTTTATTAAAGTCTTTCATTAATGAAAGCACCAAGGTTGACAGTATGACAGTATCTAGTTTGTAAATTGGCAGGGATAAGTTAATTTTCTTCCTAAAATGTCATTCATTGGGTATTGCTTTGTATTGTATTATAAACTTGCTAACAATTGACTGTATAACAAGAAACCAGAGGAATTATTTGGAATGGAACAGGGAAACAATCATGTTTGAAGCAGTATGAATCAGTTCACAGCTATCAAATAAATATCTTAATTGATTTAAAGGAAGCTCTGTGGTTGTGTTCTCTCCCCTGACTTTGATATCAGGCAATTTTTATGTTTTTACATATTAACACAGCACTCTGCTAAATAAAGCTGGATAAGTCTGTTGCATTTCTCATCCCACATAAGATAAAGTGTTACTCCAAGTAGATTTGTAGGAAGAAACTTTCCAAATTAAAGGGACTGTGCAAACAGAAATCATGGATCCAAATATCCCGTTTTACCAATCCAAGATTGCAGAATTAGGCTCTACATCTTGTAAAGTTTAAAATTTGACCCTACTAAGAATGCAGAGACCAAGTTTTTGCTCAAAACTATGCATTCAACAAGAAAATAGATTCTGGAAACCGGACAGATTGAGTGGGTATTCCAAACAACTGAATTAAAACAAGACAGAAATCCAAGGTGGACAACAACAGCTTCCCATCAGTCAGATGAGGATATAGGATCATTGTGGCAGACTGTAAAGATGAAAGGTAACAGAAAACCCAGTCTGGTTTCATGAAAACCACAAGGAGTGGAGTTAGGGAATGGCAATTCTTATTCTCCATCCCTCTTCATTAAATGAAATAGCTGTTATGTCTGAAAATAATCCAAACATTTTAAACTTGAGCCTACAATTAAGTTATTGCGCCAATGAAAAATTACTCGCCAGGGTTTTATTTCATCTTAGTTACTTTCCATAGGCAATTTACTGGCAGGGACAGACTTCTTTCTCACCTCTACCTTAATTTGCAACACAGTTTAAAATTATCAACTCCTGAAATCAAAGTTAACACAAGCGGTGTGGCAGTTAAACTGCAGCACACTTTGCTGAACAGCTTTAGAGCAGAAAATCTCTTCTGTTTGCTGCTTTCCTTCAGGTCATTAACATGATTTATTATGAAGCAGGAAATTAGCTACTGGATATATCAATATTGTTCAGAAAATTCGATTCCATCATTGCCATATAACTGCTTTATCTGAACAAACTTGTAACCATAGTAACTAGATTAGAAAATATTCCCCAAATGTTTAAAAATACCTTTCTTCTTATTAGCAACACCAAACACTGAAAAATAATGGTAAATTATTGTTTTCCAGTTTTCCAAGGTATTTGCAACTCATGAGTGATTCTTCTGAAAGTCTTAAGTAAACAGGTGCATTTTAACAAAATTTTCCAATAAAATTCCATTAGCTGAAAGAAAACAAATGTCTTCTGTTGGCATTGTTTATGTGAATGTCAGTACTCTTAAAAAAAGAGGGTTGAAGAGACACCTCTCAGAAAACGACAAATCTGAAGTGCTGTTTTCACTTAATAGTTTGTTAGGACATCAAATATATATGCTTTAATGAGAATTAATATGCTGTGGCTTAATAATTCATGTACTTGCAATGAAAGCCCTTTAGTTTAATGGAGTGCTGCTCCTTTCATTTCTTTCATTGCTGAGGTAGGTTGGTATTTTTCCCTGAAGGTCAGGAGTGTGCCATTCCTCCATGGAAGCCAAGATTTTAATCAGATGTTAAACTCTGGCACCTCCAGCCACCAGTTCAGGCCCAGCCTAGCGGGGTTTTGCACATTTTCAGAACACCAGAGTAGCAGGAAAAGTCAAGGTGTCTGTTCTGTCAGGAGCAGAAGCAGCTGTATCATGCAACTGTGATCACATATTTATCAAATTTTGCCTTCCCTCCTCAGTACTTGCTGTTGGAAATTATTTCCTCTTCTCTGGGTACCAGAAAATTTTCTTTTAATCTTATGCCAAATTTTATCTCCATTAGTTATTACACCAGTGTATTCCTTTCACTTAAATCATCTGGATTTACAGAAAATGCTTTTGCTAGGCCGAGCAAATTGAGCTCAAATATATTTCTGCCCAATCTTACTGTACCTGGACAATAACTTGATTTTTTCTCTAAACCCAATCTTGGTATCTTGATGGATTTCAAAGAGCTTTATTTATTGCCTAAGTGCTATCCATAAATAACACCCTTTTCTGCCTTGTTTGCTTCTTGTTTCTCTGTCCTCATCTGTGGATTTGCCTTTCCCACATGGAATCGCAGACATGCTTTAGCAGAATGCTCTCCTTAAGTGCCACCAGACTTATTCAAGGAATCAGAATTCCTTGAGTCTCTGTAATTCCATCTTCTCTCTGAAAATGCTCCTCACCCACTTCTTCGGCTGTCACCAAAACATTTTTGTCTTCTGGACAAGTCAAAATTCTTGCTGATGATCATTTCCTCTTTTCTGACCATACTTTGGCACAGCACAATCATCGCATTTGACACGATGATTTAAAAATGAGCAATTGGACATTAAAAAATTAATTTTTAAAATTCCAGCAGATTTTTCCCATAGACCCCATGTCCAGTTCCATCATGAGAAATCCATTCTTTTGTTTCCACATCATTTTTAGCCGCTGAAACAAAGATTCAGGGCAATAATTGGGATTCAGACCTTTCCCAACTAATCAGTCACACAGATCTATCTCGTGGTGTTGGAAATGTTTTGAGGTTTCTGCACATCATTCTCTTCCCTGTGAGCACACACCATTATCTTCCAGGCTTGGACACTCATCCTTGCCAGGTCCTTTCCTCCTCCTCTTCTCTTTAGACTCCTTCTCATTTTCTGTTTAATTTTCTACCAAAAAACTTCTTAATTCAGCTTTTATTTCACTGTTGCTCCTCTCTCGTGTTTCTCATGTCTTCCTCTAACCTATAAACCTTCTCTCTAGGTTCTCTTCCCAGGCTGAGAGATCATGATCATCTCTTTTGACACTTCAATTTTTTGCCTGAGGTTTGACATTTTTTTACAGCTGCTTCTTTAGTCCACAACGATTCTCTTCAGTGAAACATGTAATTTATCGTATATAAATAGTTGCACTAAAATATCCTCTCAAAACTAGCAGCTTCCAGCAGCTTTTTACATCCAGTTTCCTTCAGCTTCCTCCCTTCTTGGAGTGTTTTTCTACTGCTGCTTTAACAGAGAAGATGCATTTGCTCTTTGCCTTAAATTCACATCTCAGAGGAGGAAAAAAAACCCACTTCCACATAGATCTTAAAGATTTTTATCTTGTTTGCAAGCTGGACCACTTTTAGTCCTGAGCTTTTGCTGGGGTCAGTCCTGCCATGTAACTGCAGCTAACAGCCAGATCAGAGGCAAGAGTACAGAAAGTTTCTGATCCAAAATACCTGAGCCAGCCCCACCCTCCTTCCAAAAGACAAAACAGACAAATAAAAACAACCAAAAAAAATCTTATCAGGAAAAAATAAAGTTTTGGGTTTGATTTATTCAATAATTTCCTGCAAAGACTCCTGTGTACCTCTCCCTGTGTTCTGCCCTTCATTGAGCATAAAATGTCCTGCCAATTTCCACCAGGCCACTCACGGCTTCCAGATTTTACATGCCAACAATTGCAATACTCATTCTTATGCAGGACAATTCCTTTTAACTGAAGAATAGAACCCTTGATTCACCATTTGTCCATCAATAAATAACACAAAGAGCAAATCCTCTGAGTCTGGATAAGCACAGTCTCACTTTGCAGGTGTCCTTCTCTTCTGATGTGTGGAAAATGAGCTGGGACTTGTTGAGCATCTCCAAAATTCCCTTCATGTTTTTGGGGGTCTGCATTAATGAGGATTAAACTTCAAAAAGCACCACCATCAGTAAAAGGGTGTCAAAAATTGTTTTGTAGATGCACAGAGCCACCACTCTAAGTTAGTCTCAGAAAACATTTCCATGGTGTAGCGGAGAATAACCTGCCAGTGGAAGTACAAAATAATCCTGCATCCCACTGCTTTGTGCTTCATTTGACTTCATGTGGACAAATAAACCAGAAAAGTAACATATGGAGAGAGACTAAAAATTGAATATCACATCCCAGTGCTCTATCAGCAAGAGCTGAACAAAACCCATCAATAACAGTCAAGGGTTGCAGCCTGGGCCATCTGGTCACGAAAGCCCACGTTACCAAGGTTGTATTAAAATGTTAAAATCTCAGTGTTCTCCCTCAGGCACGAGCATGATATGCAAAATCTTAAATCCTGCTAAAAGGTGAGACTTCTCCACCTACAAACACAGCATGTCCAGGATGGTTATTTAATTAAGAGCTACCCTGGTGAAGGGTGTGGAAGTGGCAAGGCAATAATCCAATTCCTGAGTGGGAATGCTGGAAAGCCAGTAACAGCACAGGGAACAGGCTTGACATATGTACCTCCTTGTTAAGCTAAACACTAATTGGAGTTTTGGTAATTAATTTGAACAAAACACTGTTTTCACTTGTCCAATGCAGTATCTCCTTCCTGATACATATATAACAAAACTCCATGAAGTCCTCTAAAATTCCTAATTCTTTTTTTTCCTCTATGATATTGTTTCCTAACTGTGAAATAAAACTCAATTAGTTGTTCTCCCCCTGCTCTCCCCTTTCCACACATCTGCCCTGCTCCCCACCAAGTGCTGATCAGCATTTCACCTGTTGGCTGCTGCCATCACTCCCAAACAACCTTGTGCAGTTCCAGCCAGCACAGCACGGGGTGGAAAGCAAGAGGAACTCAGGACAGGTTAATAAACCACACTGGTAATTTGCTAAATTGGGAAAAGGAAGGAAAAGTAAGAAAGAAAGGGAAAATAACTCACTGGAAACCTGACTTCCACGTGAACATCCAGACAGGATCACGTGGTGGTACCACACAGAACAAGTCACATCTGAAATTATCAGTCATCCTTTTCATGCAGTCAGGAAAGCTTCACGTTCCTTCCCATGTATGAAATTCTGTTCTAACATGCAGATTATTCATTCTCTGGGTGTTTTGCCTCTTCCCTAAAACAGCACAAACCACAGCTAATCTGCAATGTCCCTCCGCAGGGATTGCAGCACAGCAGAGGTGGCAAAGCTGGGGTTCAGGAAAAGCCAACGCCCAGCAGGAGCTGTGAGCCCTCAGTCCATGCTGTGCCCTGCCAGCCTCCTGGAGATGAGCCCCAAATATTTTGGAAGAGGACATAAACACATTCCTCACACTTTACAGAAGTGGGCAACTAAGTGAATTTTTTAAAATTCATGAAGCTACGGAAAGTTAACAACAAATATCTACATTTAAGGGAGGGAGATGAACAGTTTTTCTCCTGTTTGTGCAGGAACCAATACTCTGAGTTAGTACAGACATTCCTTGTAGTTAGCAAGACCTCACAGCCTATCTTATAAAGATCTGTGACAAATCAAAAAGACCTGAAATAATTGCTTTTTTTTCAGCATCGATTTTGACTGAATTTCTTCATTTCTTTCTCATTATTTCTGAGACTCCAAACCTTTTTATTTATGCTTAGTTCAGCATTCAGTTGCAAAGTACCACAGTTGACCTAGAATATGTCATTCCATTATTTTAAATACCTCCAAAATGTTTTGTCTCCCCTGACACACTCATAATCTCTCTTTCTGTTTGCAATATACTCCAGCCAAATTAATCATCTGGATACCCAAATTGGAGCTACGCTGAAAAAAACCCATAAAAGATTGTAATAATTATGACAGCTCCAAGTATTTAAAAGTGCTGATCATTTGCAGTTCCTATAATTTGAATATTAGTTGAGGACAGGCTTCTCAGAGCCTTTGAAAAACATTCTGCCAGATGTTCTCACATTTCTGTCTTTGTGCATCCTCCAAGGCTCCTGTGATCCCTGAGCAGCACTCCAGGAACAGGAACAAATCAGGGTGACCAGATGCCAGGAAAGCCTTGCAGTAAAAACAGGGCCTGGTTTGTTTCCTTGTGCCTGAGGAGCCTCAGTTACCAGAACTCCCATCTTAAACTCCCCATAAAAAATTCTTTATGAAGGAACTTCTACAGAGAGACTCAGGTTGCCTGAGAGCCAAAAATTCAGTGTTCACAAGCGAGATTCAGGCTGCATGAGATCCAAAAATTCAGTGTTCACAACAGAGATTCAGGCTGCATGAGATCCAAAAATTCAGTGTTCAAGAAGGGATGGAAGAGGGTAGGAAGAAATCTGGAATTTTGCTACCAATATGATAGGCACTGCAAAACTATAAGAGTAACAGATCAACTGCTTAATATCAAAATCTGATCCAGTTTTGTTGACTTACCTTGCCAACTAATCTGGGGAACGGAGGTCTTTGATTTTCAGGAATTAATATTGGAGTTGCCAAAATAGCCCTTTTTTGTCTTGGAATTCCAAGGTTGCCTTCTAGCTTTAAGATTTCCTAAAAAAAAAGAAAAAGACCAATTAGAAAAACTTCCAGATATTCAGTTGTTATTCCCTTTCCCTGCAACTTTAGGCAAAATTACCATGAACCACCAGATTCGAAGTTTAGTATTATATTAATGATAACGTTATTAATGATAACATATCAAAGCACATATTTAATCTTATTTCAGTGGCAGTAGCAGCCCATATTCATTTTGTACTCGTGTAAACAAGTTACAACCCTTAGCAGGTGTGTCTATAATCCTAAACTGATAACTGCTCAAATCATAAACTTTTAGCAAGGTCTGGTTTACCTCGAATGCTTGCACAGGACCAGTAAAAAGCCTCACTTCAAATGTCTTTGGAGAATTTTCTCTTAAGATATAAATGATGATATCTCTAAAGAAATAGATGATGATAGACATCATCTGTACTCAGACTTTCAATCAAACAGAACAGAGTGAATTTGCAAAGTCGTCAGGTAATGAACTCTCAATAAACACCAAAAGCTTGTAACTTCAAATTAGACACCAAAGCCCAGGTGTAACTTAAAACATGAGCTAGAAGGTTGTCGGTGTTGGGGTTTGCTTTCTCTTAGAGAAAGCTTCATGCTATGCTCTCAGAAAGAACAAAAATAAAAATGGTTTATACACAAGATTCTTTCTCTGTTGCATTTTTTGGAGAATTTCTTTCAGAGCTTCAGGCAGTTCAGCACTTTATGAGGAACATTGAACTCTCCACAGTGGCCTCTGGCCCCTGGAAACCTCTGCCCACCACACCTTTGCTTTCTCTTCCCTTCTGCTCTCTGATCTGCTCAGTGCTCTCCCTGCAGGAGCTGCAGCTTCCTAGAGACCTCTCTCCTTCCTTTGCTTCCTCCTACAGTCTCTGCAACTCTCTTCCCCAAGCACAGTTACCATCAAGGTCAAAAAGAGCCTTTCCCCATCTCCCAAAGCCCTCCCTTGATCCAAACCCTTCTTTGGAAGAGAAAAAAGGCAACAAAAAACCCCGCAAAACAAACACCCACAAAGAAAAGAAACAAAACAAACCAACCAAAAACTTAACAACAACAAAAAAGTTCAAATTTGTAATGCATTGGGAACTGTGGAACTGAAAAAATATTTCAATTGCTACTTTTCATTCAGGTTGTTATGACAGTTTTATAAAAAAAATCACTGGTTGAATTAAATGTCTCATTCCAATTCGGCAGTTATATCCTACAAGATAACACTTTGCTCTCTTAACGCAGAAACCCCAAACCCCTGAGTGTTCAGTCAGTTCTGGAATCCACGTTGTTGTTTTAATAACTGATTCTTCATTGCACAGTGAAAGCTCCAGCCCCCTAGGCTGCATTTTTATAAAACTTCAAAGCTGAATGAGTTTTTTGGTGGCACAATGTGGATCCATCAGCCAGGTTCTCCACAGGCTGCTCCTGCCTCCCTCTGTGGCAATGCCTCCCACCACAAAACTCTGCTCCACCTCTGCTGCCTTTAGCATCATTTCTCAAATCTGACAACAAACAGGAGCAAGAGAAATTCACGTTTTCACCAGTTTGCTTTAGTCATGATAAAGTCAAAGAGCAGTGGGAACATTGCAGACAATCTCTTCTCACAATGTTGCCAATTTTCATAACTTTTTGAGGCTGCCCCTGGTAGAGTACCCAGCTCTCCCAAAGGCTTTGCCACTTCTCTCTCATCTTTCAGTCTGAAGGCCACTCGGGTCCCCCTTTTTGTCTTTCAACTCCTCTCCCAAGAGAGTTTTCCTTCATAAAAATTCATGAGAAAGTTCAAGATAAAAACAGTTGAAGTGTCAAATGAAAAAAGCTGAATCCTGTCCAAAGGCAAATTGCACAGAGCAGCAAAGCTCTCAAAATCACTTACAGTGTAAACACAGATGGGCTGACACGTGCCTGAGATGATCCTGAGGAGCAGCAGTGACTCCCAGGATGTCCACAAGGAAACCCCAGTCCTTTAGCTCAGCAGCAGCATTTATTTAATCACACCTTCCAGGCCTGCTCCTACTGCTGTGGTTTTCCTGCAGCTCAGGGAGATGTAGGGCAGAACTCCCAGGTCTTTGCAAATGAACAAAACACTCAGATTTTTTTATCTTTGTGTCGTAGAAAGGTTTGAAAGGGACCCTTAAAGACCACCTGGTCCCACCTGCAGTAAGCAGGGACATCTTCCACCAGAGCAGTTTTCTCAGAGTTCCATCCAACATGACCTTGAATGTGTCACATTTCCTTCTGTGCTACTTTGAAACAGAAAAGCAATTTTCGGACTGTTCAACACCTAAGTCTCACAATTTTGGTAGCCACAGACCCATATGCAAATAGCTCATCGCTTTCCCATGACAGGCTATCCTTGGACTTTCCCAAAGGTTCTCAAAAGGAAGAAAAACCCAAATTCTATCCAGTGAGTCATTAATATAAAGAAGTGAAGTTCTAAAGGAAAGCAGTAGGTAAGACTTAAGGCCCTTAAATCCAGATTTCTAAGCAGAACTTCAGAACACAACAACAACAAAAAAAATAGAATTATTGTCTTTTCTTTCTAACACAATTATTCTGTCTCATGGAGAAGGAAGTTCTGCAGATTAAGCACAGAAGTGTCAGTACTTCTCTGAATGTGCTTCATATTCTTCAGATCTCACTGTGTTTTTCTAAATAGTGATTTTTTTCTTGATGATTTCCATCTTCTCACCCCCTGGTGTCTAACAGCAATGACTGATTAAATGAGTGGCCAAAAGCACCACCAGGGAATGCAGGTAAGCAGAAGAGAAGAAAAGGTCAAGAGTACTTCACCAACACATGGAATAATTCACTGCTGTTTGTGGTTATCATGATTTCCACATTTGCAAAGAACTAAGAAAAAGGAAAAACATTTTGCTTAGTGCCAAGCAGCTGCAACGGCAGGTTTGATCCTCAGTCAGTGCAAAAGCAGAAAATCTGACACTACATGTGCACTTGTAACACCTGACTCAACAGCTAAAGCACTGGGAACTCTCATTCATGGACGGATACATTGTGTATATAATATTTTTTACGGGAGTCACCTATTTAATTTCTTGGAGAAACAGCTCACAAGGGATGTAAAATTAATCCAGATAGAGTTGGCAATTTTGCTTCAAACTTTCTTTTAATATCAGGCTGGCATTGTCACAGGCATGGTCTTTTGGACCTTGCCGTGAGTGAATTCCCCACAGGAGTTCCCCGTCACCTTCCTGGGACCAGCTGATCCAAACCACAGCGGCTACAACAGCTCCCAGTGAGTATTTTTGTGCCAGGAGAGGCTGGAATGGCCTGTCCCAGGTGGGGGTGTCCCACCAGCACCCAGAGAGGTGCTGGCTGTGCTCACACCTGCTTCTCCCACAGGTGCTGCCTCACATGAAATACAGGAACATAAAAGTGTCTGTCCACAGACACCCATCCACAGGCAGAATTTAATATATATATAATGTCATGAATAAAAGAAAATGCACCAAAACCTAAAACTCAGACTTTTTGATTAGTTTTGGTGGGTTTTTTTAGAAAAAAAAAATGGTAGGAGAGAAATCCTATCAGGTTTGTTATTTTTACTGCTTAACTGCAATTTCGTATCTGTGATCATTATATTTCACATGGTCAATGAAATATACTTTTCATGGTCAGTGGATTATGATCAGAATCCAACAGTTATTTCACTGCCACCATTTCATAACCAACTTTTACGCCCTCTTTTTGACTTCCTTAATTTCCCCTTCCAGACATGGAATCAGCTCAGCCATAGTTTAGCTGATTCACTGGCAATAAACTTCGATTTCCTGTTCCAATAAAAAAGCACCAAACATGACCTCCTCATTTTTTCAGCATTTTGGCTAAACTTGAGATTGAATTGATTAAACTTGAATTGAGGGATCCCAGCCTGCCCAAACTACAACGCCATGCAAGTTGCAATTTCCCTACATCCTTCAAGAACCCCCCTCTTTGTTTTGTTTTTTCTTTTTCTTTTTACCAGGCCTTCTTGCAGCGCTTGAATATTTGAATGAATGGCCTGGTCACTCTCCAGCAGCACAAACCATTACTCTTGGCAAAGAAAATTTCATTAGAACTTGTCACGGGAATAGGGTGGCTGAATTCTGGTATCGATTTGTCACAATAAGGGTTGGAAACACCACTGGAGTGGCAATCTGGGATCCACTGTGGTGACCAGAAAAGTGTTTGTGTTTCTTGTCATTTAGTTGGTCTTTTATACTAAGGTTGAGGGTATAAAATGGGGTCAGCCTTAAATACCAAAAATAAAATTAATTGGATGCTTGTTGCAAGCAAAGTTCATCTGAAATAGGGAATGGGGTGTGGTAATCTGAGGTATATTGGTCTTCCTACAAAATAACATCACAAAAATGCTGGACAACTAGAACTCTTTGCAGGTGAACTTAAGAAATAACTTTTAAATAATTCCCAGTTGAAATTCTAAATCATACTGTAATACTTAATTCCTTTATGTATGTTATTTCTATCATCAGACTATTGCTATCATCAGCACTATTGAAGTTAATTATTTCTAAAATATATGCCTAAATCAGAAAAATATTTTCTCATATTGGCAGTAATATAAAAAAATCTAAGAAATGTGCTGGAACTTTAAGTTAATGAACAACTGCTTAATCAAATAATGAACTCAAGGAATAAATTTAAGAAATGTAAAGGTCAATGGCATTCACACAAACATCTGCTCAAAAGTAGTCTGTCCTCAATGTCCACAAATGTCACCCTAGAAATCACTTAGTGTACTTGGGAAGAACAAACCCAGCTAAAATGCAGCTGGCTAAGGGGAATTGGGTATTTCAGAGGAAAAAATTTCCAAGGTGGTGATGCATGGTCAGATACAACACCTGGGTAACAGAAATTGCTGGTGAAACTTGATTTAATTACAGTGGGTGTTCTTACTCCTGTAATTGTTCTGTAGGTGGAGAGGCAGAGCCTCACACTGACCAATTCCTGATTCATCCATTAATTGCAGAGACACTCGGTGATCTCAGCCTCATCTTTGCCCCTGGGCCCTCCACCTGCCTGGCACAGAGGTATTTTTATAGGATGGAGGCTCCTGTTATCATAGAGGAGTCAAGAACATAGGTGAAAAAAGTTATTTTTGTTGAAACCATTTGGTCACGTGTAAATCAGAACCATTTTAATGCTGATACATTCTAGAGTGGTTTTGATACATAGGAGACAAAACTATGGTGGAGACACATCTGCATCTTAACTTTGTGAAATAATTAATTCAATCATTGCCCTGAACTTCGGTGGTATCTTTTGTGATGGAAAAGTTCTGTTTCTGTTGAAATGTAAGTTACATTTATCTACCCACCTGCCTTATTCTGTGACAGGAAAAAGTTTTTATAAGATGAAAACAAGTACCATTAACTTTGCTTCAGCCATAGGAGTTACCTGTACTGAGAATAATACACTCTTCATTTACATTAACATTTCAGGCTTTTTTTGTCAACATTTAGAGAATGTTATTCTCATTTTGAAGCATATGTGGATCACCCCCTCTCACTGGAAATCTCATATTAGTTCAACACTGCTCATTAAATATAATGAGGTGTCCCTTATACACAAACAACCAAATAAGCTCTGACTGCCTCATCTGTCAAACACAAGTGAAATACAGGCTTGAGGAGGAAGACAATGGCTGACCTTACTCCTCTGTTTTGACCAGGATATATTAGCAACACATCACTTATCGTGGGTAAAAATACCCTTTTCTCCATCCCTGCTGTGTTTGCACTTTGTAGCAAAGCAAACAAAACCAGACTGTTTTTACAACCCACCAGGAAAAATGAAAAATTCCTAAAGATGTCCCAAAACCTTCAGCACCTCAAATAAAAGTAACTGAAATAAGGAAAGCATTTTTTGATGCCATTGCCTAAGCATAAAAGCCTTAAGAAGTTTCCTGTAATAAAAATTTACATTAAAAATAGGGGGAGTTGGTTTGGTTTCTCTTTCATTTAATGAAGTCATCTGCTTTTGGGTTAGATACCAAATTGCTACAGCAAATAGAAACACAGTGAAGATCTGAAACAATTAAAATCTTCAAAAAATCTGAATCTTTTGAGACTTCACCAAAGCCACGTGGAAAATACATTGAACAGCACGGACTCTAGGCCTTAACTTCTTACTCTCAATATTCCACTGAGTGGACTCATTTCCCTGCTTATATTGGAGAAACTCAAAATTCAAGAGTCCTTTTAACACTCAAAAAGGAGAAAACACACAGGACACAAATCTCAGTTCTAGGGCACGATGAATGAGTTAAAGAAGAATTTTTGGTTGGGCAATAACCTACATGAAGCCACAAAATCTGCAGATCAGCAGCACACAAATGACAACTCCAAATATGAAATAACACAAGCAACCATGAACAAGCAGTTCCACGTTTCCCTCCTGGGATATAAGGACAATTTCTAGTAAAGAAAGTTTATTTCTTATGTAAAATAAATATTATTCATAGCAGAAGTTGTTCCACCTTGGGAAACTGGCTTTGTGTGTCTTGCTGCAGGGCAGCCAGCTGTGTGTACAGAAAACGAACACATTTCACACCCTTATTCTGGGCTTCAGTGCTGTGGAATTCACTGCATTGTAACAGTGCTGCACAAAAACAATTCCACAATAACTTACAGTAAAAATTGTGTGTGTTAAAGCCATGTGTGCAGCTCAGTCCCAGCCCCCTGGCTGAATGAACATAAGCTGCATTTCTTCCCCTGCACATTTTGGTTACTTGGCCTGTGCAGGTGCATCAGCTGGGCACCTCCAGATGAACCCTGCTCTTTGTACAGCATTAATCACACAGAGACCAGTTATGGATAAAGGAGACCCAGTTATGGATACATTTCCATTTACTTTATGCTGAAAAACTAAAAAAGGACCACATTTATAAAGAGTGTGAGTATCTTGGTTGGGAGCATCTCCCAATGGGATGATGTCATGTGTGATGTCACTGGTGAGCCTTCATGGCCCATTATCAGCAGATATCCCCGATGATGTCATGTGTGATGTCACTGGTGAGCCTCCATGGCCCATTATCAGCAGATATCACCCTGGAGGATGGACAAGTGGCGACAGAGATAAGAAACTCTGCCCCAGCTGGTTTTAACAGCTGGGCCATTATCAGAAGGCATCTGCCCCTCTCCCCCTGGAGTTACAAGAGATAAAGAATAAAAACATCTCAACTGCTTTCAGCAGATGAAATAGAATACACATTTTTTGGTTACCTAACCCAAGACAGTGAGAATTTTTTTTCTAGTTGGAGCAATCAAGGTGAGTTTAACTGGGAGGGACATTCAATAATTTCCATCAGAACTGGCACTCTCTTGTAAGAATAAAGTAAAAAATTAGTTTATGATTTTTTTAAGTGTAACTAATAAGTAATTGGTAAGTTTTTTCTATAGAGTTATTTTAAAAACAAAAAGTTTTTTCATATAATATATGATTTAAAAAANAAATATTTTATTAAAATATTATTTTATAATTATTATAAATAATTATTATAAATATAGCTAATTATAGAATAACAATTTTTAAAGGAAAAAATACCATTGCCCAAGACTGCAGCGCAGGGCTGCATTATGTTTAGATCACAATAAAAAAGTCTGGGCTATTCTATTAGGCCTGGCTATGCATGCAGCGTGCTCTGCAGAGCTGCATTCCTGAGCTTTCCCATCCAGGAGCTGCCAGGCTGACAAATGAAGCTGTGGGCTGTGATGAAGACAAAATGCCCACTTAGATCCAGGCTACAGCAAAGCTCCTCAGTCACCGGGCTGCATTTCAAACTTGCTTGAAAGAAGAAATGTTAGTGCATTAATCCACTTCACTGCTCGGGCCAGCTACACTCGGAACAAATTAATTAGCGGACATTAACTGAGCCCAAAAAGCTGAAATCACAGTGTATTCATCCACTTCACAATTTGGGCTGTAGTTTTACTCTCCAGCACAAATTAACAGGCAGTAACTGCCCGACAGCAGCGGCTGAACTCTGTTGTGTGGCACAATAAAGAGCCGGTGCTGTAGTGCCTTGTGGACAGCTTTTCATTATCACCTGAGTGCTGCTGGGCTTCGTGCTGCACTTTGGCTGCATTTTTCAAAGGTGAGAACACAAGACCTAAACATGCCCTGCGTTATTTGTTCCCACCACAGTGACCCAATTAAATTCACAGGACAATGCCTCAGCTCTAAACCTTTCATTAGTCTGGACAGTCTCAAAGACCCACACAGTATTACCAAAGAAGAGAGCGCTCAGCTGAAGTTCTGACTTAGATGAAAGGTGTCTAAAAATTCACATGCAATAAGCCAAGTTTTAAGAAGTATTAATTCCAAGACATATCTTAAAAAAAAGCCCAGTCATTCACTCAAATTTGACTTCTAGGTTTAATTTCTGCAGAATTTATAAAATATGCTGGCTAGAAATAGCAACACTGTTTTGGGATGGGAAACCTAAGCACAGGGGTTTTTTGCAGCTGATTCCCAAAAAAAAGAAAAATGAAACATGCAAGATGGAGACCTAGACACAGGCTTGGACATCTTTGTGGATTCTCACATTTCTCCTTAATCACATGCTGGCAATTAAGTCTGCTTCAGGAAATTCAAAGAGTGTACCTGTCAGGAATCAGAGGCAAATTAATTGCTGTACTGGAACAGATCAATGATTCATGAGCTGTAACATGAAGCTGCTAACAATATTAATTGCCACATACTTCAGGGAGAAGAGCCTAAAATGGCAGGAGTCACAGTTTACAATGGTTTGAAGATGTTTTTTCTGGATTATAACTGCTGAAACTAAAGCCAACTACACTTTACAATACATGAAATGTGACATGAGAGTTCCCAACTGTTAATCACTCCAATTCATATGGTTGAATCTGAGCATCTTGCCCTACCAACCTGCAGCCAGAGGAGCACAGAAATATTTATATTCCTTAGTTCACACCTGCTGACCTTTAACTGAGCATCTCGGTGGTATGAGAACAGTCCCCACCTACACAAACACCAAGTAAACAGGTTTTATTAAAGTTTCCTGGCCAAGAGAAGGCAGATCCAGACTTAACTCCCTGCATGTCATTTGCCTGGCAGCTCCAGTGCTACTTGTTTTTGTGGCATTGGCCGTGGGCTTCCCACTGTGTGTTTCTGAGCAGGGGGAAGCAGAATCCAAGATTATTAAAAGGAAATGATGCTCTCTAAGCTGTCAGAGCAGGGCTGGAGCACTCCAGTGCTCCTTGTTAACTCCAGCGCAGTTAGAGCAGGGACAGCCAGCCCAGCAGCCACAGGGGACAGAGGAGACACAGGCTCTGTATTGTTCTAATAATTGCTCCCACAGACCTTCCAGTGGATGCTGTTATTTTAGCATTCCACAGATCTGAAAACCCTGCTCAGGTCTCGATTTCTAATCCAGTGTGCTTCTGGGGAAGAAATGATACATTCAAATGCATTCAAAAGCCTGGGCTCTGACCAAAAGAGGTTATACACCCCTTTATTTCCCCTTTACCTTTTTGCTCATATTTCATAATTGTTCAGTTCTGACAGATAAGTTCTAATTTTATCTATATGCATTTTCTTGCTCCCAAAGTAACTGAAGTCATTAAAGCCAGACCTGTGAAGTCTGCTGCCTCTACTGACACGCTGGAATTTAAACAGGACAATTCTAGAACTGAAAACCTGTGTTCTCACAGCTTGAGCTAAAGCAGCAACATTTCTCTACCCCTCATAATTATCAGAATTACATATATTGTAAATCTACAATCTCTACAGCATGCAGCCAGCCCCAGAAGAACCTCGAGTGGACTGTATTTAAATGTCTTTATGAATTTGTAAGATGGATTTTCAGTCCTCATGCACACGCCAAGTACAAACGTCCTGCCTCCAAAGGTGACCTGAGACCTGTGTGTGTGTCAGAACAGGCACAGCACGCTGCTACCAGAAAGTGCAGAACTTCCAAGGAACGTAAGAAAATGAATTCAACTCTGTATTATTCAACTTTCTCCACACCATTCCCTTTGGTATCCCAGCTCCAAAATAAAACCTTGAGCACGGTGCTCGAGGGCCTGGCTGCTCTTGCCTGATCATGGCACGGAGCAGTGAAGTGCAGTATGACTTTCTTAGCCTAAAATAGCTTTATTTTGCTTGTCTCTAATAGAGACAAGTTAATAAATTGCAGCATTCCTAATTTGATACATTTTTGGTCCCATTTCAGTTTACAAACTGTCCATTAGCAGACCCTGAAATCTGTGAACAAATACATTATCTACCATTATACGCAAGTTTTTCAGATGAGTAATTTTTGATCTTCAGATTGCTCAAGCAGTTGCTTGGAAACATTTGTCTGTATTAGTTACACAAGTCATGTGGCATTATTTGTCTTTGCAGATTGGATGGCTTCTGTGAATAAGCAACGGAGCATGAAATGCAAATTTCATGATATAAAATTCAGAACTTGCTTTTGGCAAGGATTTGATTTATTACATTTAGAGCACAAGATGAAAACAAAAAGGTTATCTCTGTGATCTGAATGACTTGATGGGAAGTGATGCCTGTGCCACTTGGAGGAGTAATGGCATAAAATACAAAAGCAAAAAAAATTTTTAAAAGATGGAAAGAGGTTTGGAATAGTCGTGCTGTGGAGAATGAACCCATGCAATGGAAACACTTCTGCTGATTAGTACTTTGCAGGGAATAGTACTTTTCCAGATTAAAACATAGGTGGGTAGGTCAGAAAATTCATGGGTGCTCAAGTAAACTATTATTTTTCTTATTTTAGAGTTTTGAGCAAGCGAAGGAACAGAAGCAATAGAGCAAGTGTTCATATTGATGGTAACAGCCTGGTATCATTCAATAAGGTTGAAAAAAGCATTCATTGGTATTTCAGTGTACATTATATAAAATACAACAGAGCCATTTTTCGGCTGATTCTATCAGTATGAGGGAATTGGAAACTCACACATTTTCGCTTTTAACTTTGTAAAAGAACCACTTGTATTTGCCTAAGTGTTTCTGCACCGATAGTAATGATTTTTCCTCTCTATTGGATGCAACAATTTACAAAAGTGAAATCATTGGGTCGAAACTAAAGATAGAATTTTACCAGCAGAGACTGGTCCTTTCAGTTGAAGAGAACCAAATATGGTCAAACAATGTTACTGAGCACACCCAGACTGTGATCCAGGCTACTTCTACCAACTATAAATCCCACATTCAAAATATAACCAGAGCCCAGAAGACTGAACCTAACAAACCCTGGAGGAGGAAATAGTGAAGAAAAAAGTTTGAAATAACAGGGTTATTTTTTCCCCAATAAAAATTTAAACCCAGATTGGAAGGGCAGTAAAAATCATTTACAAAGAATAAAACATCTCTGAGTTTTTTTTCTGAATTCTGGTGCCACAAGCAAATATAAAAGGGTTGGGTTGGATTTTTAGTGCCACTTGTGATGGCTGGCAGAAACATATCCCACTGCTAATCAGGTAAAGCCTCTGACTAACTTTCCTGGTACTCCCAGGCCTTCCCTGGTGCTTCTCAGGCTGGAATCTTTGCTAGGAACAAATGCCAGCGGGTCCTAAATGACAGCCAGTGCCTGGCAGCTGTAGCCTGACTTCAGAGCAAAACATTTGTGCCACCCGTGATTTAGAGCAGGCTCAGTTCTGAGTGGACTATGAGTAACCCATGATTAAGGTCAAATCCTTCTGCTGGCAGAGACAGGCCTGAGTGGGTGTGAAATATGGGTGTGCAGTCCTGGGTTAGTGTTCAGTGCTCTGTCTCATAAATCCCAGCCAAGGAACCAGCCAGGAGTGCTCTCACACCCTGGGCACCTCTCAGAGTGCAGGCAGCTGCCAAGGGGTTATTAATGAACTGTTCAAACACTAAATATAACCTTGTTTAGAAAACAAAGGTATCAATTTGTATTTTAACAAAACCAATTGCCTCAATAATCCCAAATTTCTCCACTGTGTGCTGCATTTGTATAAAAAAGTCACACATTTCTTTGATGCCAAAGAATCACTTTTTTGTCTCCATCCTTTCTCCGAGGCACATCTCAGTCAGATCATGCTCACCCATTTTCAAAAGCATGTTGTTCCCTTCATAACTGCATACAGAAACTTGCTTTAAGGAGTTTGAGCTTATAAATCACCACCCTTTGCCTGTGCTTTAAATCAGGCATAAAAAAAAATAAAAATAGAAGAACCAGCATCTCAGGCTAAGATTAAAAGCTGGATTCATATTAAAGAATGGTGCCTTTTTACCATTGGAACTGAAGCTGTAGATTATTCTGTGCTGATTAAGTGCTACAGTGGGCAAAGGACTTACTCATAATGAACACCGTTGTAAAACAATTTATCTACAAGAAAGGAAACAAGTTTGCATAATCCATTTATGGTTGATTCAGCTTTGGAGGAATTTGTTATATAAATATATCTCACCCTGGGGAATTGTTTTGCCAAAATAACTAATGGAAGTGTTTGAACAACTTAACACTGATAATTAATAGGATTTTTCAGTATCACAATGGAAAATGACGCCTTCCCATGTACGTTGACCATCACATCAGGGAGAGACAAAAACTTGGCAAACTCCAAGAGTCAAACACATCAGAAAGTAGAAAATGAATTAATCAATTGACTTAGCAGATGCAAAATTGCTAAGCTGGTGACATGTTTTAACTGAGCCTCAAAAGGTGTTCAACAATACTTCCCCAAAAAACATTCCATAGCTCAGTAATTGCCAATTTTAAAAAATCTTTAATTAATAGTTCAAGTGTTCAAGTGACATCACGAATATTCTGCTATCATGCTGGAATGTTTGAGTAAACATTATCAAGTCTCATTAGGTTGTTATCCACTTTGCTGGCAATCTCAAGTAATGTTTTAAGTTTAGGTGTCAATATTTAATCACCAAGAAGGATCACAAGCTCATCAATAATGCCTTGCCAACTGCAATTCCCTGGAGACCTAAAACTTACAGTGAACCTCACCTGCTTTTGTGGCCACATAATTATTTTTATTATGCTTTGTGGCAACGTTGGCTGCCAAAAAAGGTTGTCCTAAAATCCCAGTGTGACAAAAATCAATTTTCAGATGCAAATGAGGGTGCCATAGGTGACATTTTTCATACCCAATAAATTGCCTGTCTGTGGCTTTGAACTAATGGACACATAAACAAGAGAGATTGGTGCCAAGGTATTGCATTATAATCTTAGTGAAGTTTTATGAGACTCATGCCACAGGCTGCAAAGGGAAAATAAAACAGAGGGAGGGGGCAGGAACAATTTGAGGAAACCTGTAAGAATAGATTATTTTTTTTCAATATTTTCTTTACTTTTTTCTGAGCTCTGATTTTCCTTCCAGCTACTTCTGACCTCCTCTCCTCCCTCCTTCTTTTATTTTTAATTTTAGGGCTCTTCATGACCCCTTCTGTCTGTCACAACTTTTATCTCATTATGATCCTACACTTCTCTTCTGCTCTGGCCCTTTCCTGTCTTCCAAATTCCTGTCCTAGAAAATTTATGCAAACAAAATTTCTTCCTGTCATTTTTAATTCTGACAGCTCCGTGTCCATTTCCACCTCCTTGAGGTGATATTTAAACTTTCTCAAAAAATACAAGAAATACATTGAAACTCTCATTACCTCTAGAAACAACAAAGACTTTAAGTGAAGTCTGCTCATGTCAGGCATGGCTGCACTTCAGTGAGGAAATCTGCATTTGCATCAAACAAATAGCTGGGATTTCATAGGCTTGTCTGAAGCTTATCCTGAATAATCACAAAATTCTTGAGCCTGCAAATTTAGGTTGGAAGTCCTGTGAGATATTTACCCTTGCAATACAAATAGAAAACAAGATGAAACCAATATTTTTATGCTATGTTGATAGTATTGTTTCCAACTGTAGCTGAAATGAAAGATATGATTGCGTAATAGCTTTTCAAGCCTCTTCAAAAGATTTAAGTAAAGTTCAAATCTTAAGCTTTTGAAACTTTAATCTTGGAATAAAGAACAATCTTTTTTGTTATTTCACATTTCTCTCCTGTTAGAAAAACATGAGTGATACTAAAATGACAAAGAGATGAATCCTTCATCAGACTTATCCCTATGCAAAAGCTGAATAATAATAATTTTGGGGAAAGATCTGAAAAATACCCATTTCAGCCTCTCATCCTTTTATCTTTAATAAATGGTGTTATTGCTGCTGAGTCTCCTTGGCTGTGTTTTGGGGTAGAAGAGAGGAAAAGGTAATTTTCCTGCTGCTCATTCCTTTCCCTCCTCCTGCAAAATCAGAGCCCTCTGAAGCCAAGAAACCACTGCTCCTTGTCTTTGCCCATCAGCATCACATTCAGAGTTGGAGAAGTGTTGTACAACACTCCCAGGCACTGGGGGGGATTGTTGGGGTATCCTGTGCAGGGCCAGGAGCTGCACTTTGATGATCCCAGTGGGTCCTTTCTAATTTAGGATATTCTGTGACCATCAGCACGACAGCGAGGCAGAACCGGTGTCTCAAACAGAGCAGGCACAGCTCCGTAAATACAGATTTGAACTTGTGTTTATGCCACTGCCCTGGCTGGCCAAACAGCACCAGTGAATTCCCCAGAGACAAGAGTTTGTTCCCATTGCCAGGGCAACGCCGGGCAAGGAGAGCAGCTGGAACCCAGGGCAGGATTCCATGGCCTTCCCCACCCTGCCCTTCTGAGGGAGAGCCCACGGTGGGAAGGGAGGAACGTCCTGTTCCCGGCCTTTTATGGTCACCACAGACATTGCTGCCCAAGGCAGGAATATCCACGGCTTCTCTCTCTTCCATCACTCCAGTTCTGCATGGCTTGTTAGTCATGCAAACACTTAGAGTCTCTTTAATTCCAAAAGTCCACAAGTGACTTCAGTGGCCAAATTCCCTGGTCAGATTAATTATCTCTGTCACTGCTGGCAGTGCAGGAAGTTTCTGATAGAAAATTCCCAGGTGGTGGAGAATTATCTTCTAGTAAATTTACACCACAGAGCTGTACCACAGGCTGCTCCTCCTCCAAAGCACCAAAGGTACTTCAGAGTTGTTCACACTACAGGTTGGTTTCAATGTAAAACTCGATTTTACAGTTTTACAGTAATTCTGGAAGCAGCTTCAAGTTGTATGGACAAAATAAATCTACCCTTAAGGCTACAAAATGGGATTTTATTTCTGAACGAGATTTGACCAGCTCATATCTCCCAGCAGCAGGACATACCAGCCAAAATACCAATTCAATCACATTCACCAATTTAGCTATGTAAAACAACACCAAAACAGAACTTGGAATAACTTCTTAGATACCAGGTATGTTAATTGAAAGAACATCAAGGGCAAAAGGATTACCAAGAAGGTCAGGGAAAAAATGTTCTGAGAGCTGGTTCTACAGTCCTGATCTCCTCTGCCAAAGCTATTAATTTATCCAAAAGTTAATTTAAAAATAGATGATATAAGGTAGCACAGTTTTATGAACCTTTATTCAACGTAGAGCCCTAGGACTCAGTGTACTTTCGTTTTAATTGTATTCCACCTGTAAATATTAAAGACTTAAAAATACCAGGATAAATTGATGTAGATTTGCTTAAAGGTTCTATAAATAACCCTCTATAATGTCACTTTTCCAGGTGTCTGCTTTGTTGACAGTCACTTTATTCCAGTTTCCCTGTAGTGAACACGAAACTGCCACCTAAAGAGAACCTCTCATAATTAGAACAAGGCAGGTACTAAACCTATCCCGTGGCTTATCTCTGCATTTGTAGCTGGAGTTCATTAACTTGTCAGCACTGATTCCTTTTGAATAGGAAAGTGAAATGAAAAAATGACGTGCAAATCAATATCAACTGTTAAGCCATGTTCTCATTTAGCGCAGCGTCAGATATGAAATATTAAGAATCAAAATGAAAATTTCTGGTGGAAAAACATGCTTAGTGTGTCATTTTTATAAGGCAGTTATTACAGTGAATTAAGGTACTTTTCATCCAGTGGTAAAAGTTACAGCATGGGGAAAGTTAAAGAAAATCTTCTGAAGTTTTTGTTTGTTGGTTTTCAGATTTTTTTTTTAAACAACATTAAGCTTGATAAATGGAAGAAGCATTTAAGAATGTATAATTCATGCTTATTAGTTGAGATAAAATCCATGCAGCACATTCACATATATCTAGAGAGAGAGACATCTGCTCAAATGAGTCCCACAGAACTCAGCATTCCATCACAGTTCCACTGATATTTTTGAAAAATACGCTTTACACATATAAATCCGTATCAGAAGATTACAAATTAGCCTCCTTGGACCAGATAATAATGGTGCTAACGGGGTGCCAAAGATCAGAGGAAATTTGTTGGAGATGAGAGCAAGATAAAGGCAAAAATCTGCTTGCGTACCCTGGTATGAGCTGAATTCCTGATTCCCTTCCTAGGGAGAAGCCAAGGCAGGCACCTGGAGAGCTGCAGGGCACACCCAGAGCTCCGGGGTGCCACTGCAGGAGCCCCTGGAGCTGAGATCATGGGCACCCACCAAGCATGAATGGAGTTGAACCATGCAGTGGGACAGCCTCAGTCTGAATTGTTGAGTCTCCAGCAACAAAGGTAAAAGTCCCTATGAAACCCATTGGGGTCTAAGCCCAGACTATCAGACCCCTTTGAGTTCCCTCAGGACTCCGGCTCGATTGGTGACTTAATGGAGAGAGATAGCTTCGAATTGTGGTAATTTTAGAAAAAGTAGTTTTAATAACACAAAAATAACAAACAATAAGGCGTCCACTGTATTGGAGTGAACTGGATCTCAAGGCAATACAAGGGGCAAAAGGCACGAGGCCAAAGGCCAAGTCTAGGGTCAGACAGGGGTACTTGTGCACCCCTGTGTGGGAGGGGAGCTAAGGTGGGGTCTGAGGGAAGGGTCCAACGATTAGGAATATTAAAATTCCTGCACCAAAAATCAACCTATGATAACACAGAGAACTGAGAGCTCTCTGGTAACCATTTGCACAGAGGGCATGTCCAACAGACTTTTGCCTATAGCACTAGGAATGGGGTATCACAGGGCGTTTTTTCCAGGATTCTCTTTTTTCCTGGGGAAACTGTTCTCTACATCCCAAACCCCCCACCTTTAATGTGCTTATGGAATAACTCCATTTTCTGCAGGGATCGGACACAGAGAGGTATCAAAGTGAAGATTGTCACCAGTAACACTTTTTATTTTTGCCCAACTTGGGTTTTCCTCTGGAAGTTCTTTGCTGTATTTCTTGCACATATTTCCTACAGTCACAATCTTTCTTGGTGGTTCAATAGTGCAGCGAAATGAAGGAGAAATGCCAGTGCAGGCGGGTTTGGCTCTCCCTTCCTTCTCCTAAGCACACACCCTCACTAGAAACCAGAGTCTTATCTTCCCACTGTCTAAACTCGAGGTTAATTCACGTTATTTTCTCATTTTATAGTTTTAAAGAATGAGTTTTAATCAAGCCACTTATCTAATTCACAATTGTTCAGAAACATATTTTCCATTAATAAAATGATCCTAAGTGCAGCTTAATGCATTGAGTGCCAACAAAAAGAAAAGACACAATAATTACCAGCACTGACAAGGAATTTGGAAAGCCATTAAAAAAAGCCAATAATTTCTCCTTAGTCCTCCAACTATAGCTCCCCTATATTTTTATACCACTAGAAGCTATAGTAATTATGTCCCTCAAGTAAACCACCTACTTTTCTGTTTAGTAGACAAAAATTAAAGGAACCCTTTCCTTTTTGTACTTCTAATACATTCCCCATGTTTTTCCTCTAATTGAATTAAATATGGCATGTTAAAGAAAGAAACATTTCCATTTGGGATACAGATGATTGAACTTTTCTGGCAGATGTTAAATTTAATAAACATCATAGGACTGCACAGAATCTCCTTTATGTTATTTACAAATTTGAGATATAATTTTAAAGTAATTGCAGTCAGTACACAAAATCTGGGATTAAAAGCCACTGAATAAATGTGAAACTTCTGAGATCCTCTGAAGAGCTGCTTGATCAAAAAAACATTAATTTTGCAGGGATTCAGCTGAAGGCAGAAGCGACATTAAAAATAACTGAAGAGGGGTGGTTTTTTTTTTTCCTGTTTCACAGACACAAAATATAACTGGCAGACTGTGACTACCCACTAACATTATGCACAATTAATATTACATATATCAACTTGATGCTAATAGTATCCAATAGAAAGGACCATGCCATATGATAGTCCCACTAATGCATTCCGCTTTCCTGGCAATTAAACAACATGGAAGCACTAACAATTAACATCAAGGTCACCCCCAGATAAATTTTGATTTGGACACTCCTCACAGCAGATTTATGAGTGGATTCAAAGCTCATTAAAGTCGGTGGAATGACTCCTGTTGACTTAATGGGGATTGCATTTGGTGCATTGCTTGCTGTGTTTTCCTATGACAGATTAATTACACGGTTTTGTGAATAATCAGGCCTAAAATCAACCCTGTAACTTAGAGCTCCCAGCCCTGCTCACACATTCCTGTAGCTTTGTCAGTGATGAGTTTGAGTGTTATAGATGTGAGCCACTTTCAGAGACAGATCTTCCCCAGCTTTGACTTTTAATCTTTAAACTGAAGTTTTAACATCTCCTCTTACCTCTGCCTGAATTCCTGATTTGAGGGTCAGTTTTGAGGGTCAATTCTGGCTTTAATGACCAAAACTTGCAAGGAGTGGAGGGAAAGAGAAAGAATCATGGTAGGACAACACAATACAGTTGTACAGAGAAAGTGAGGTTGTGTGTAAATAAAGCCAGAAAGGTCCTGCACATCCACGTGAGGGATGAGGACACAGAGCCTTGACTTGTGACCTATCCACAGCAGAGCTGCCAGTTTTGCTCTTGACCTGTTGCTGAAACAATTCACCCCCACTGAAAACCAAAAGGGGAACAAACAAATAAATTTTTTTGCTACCAAATGGCAGTAGTTATTGAAACAGAGTAGATAGAGCAACCAACTGTATCAATTTTAAGGTTTAAGTCATGCACAACATGACTGTGTTGAAAAATTGTCAAATATTGTTCCTCTTTTTTGTTCCAACCTATACATAGGTATACTCCTATAGCTCCATTATGTTTCTCAACACAAAACTATAATGTTAGCACTGACCAGAACGTGTGTTAAAGTCTCTCCTGCAAGATACTTCACAGTGATATATCAGTAATGTTTCCACAGACATAGCTGGAAATAAAATACACATGAAATACAATTCCAGTGAATGTCTCAGTTTGGAGGTTCAGGCTTTTAAATAACCAATGATGGAACTGAATTAATCCATGACTGTTGGCTGAGGTAAAACAAAACAAAACATGAAATCCCTGTCTCCTAAACCACTAATTCAGTCTAAGGTTTTTGGTTTTTTTTAACTCTAGATGGCCATTCTGCTGCAAAGGACTGGCAGGATTAATGCATGCCAGAGCAAACACAGAATATTAGTGTAATAATCGTCTTTGTCTACAGCATGAGTTTGCAGCAAGAGCAGCAATAAGACCAGATTTAGTGTGAATATTCTTGATGCAGATGCTGCCAGGCTGGAGCACATTCCTGAGTGACCCGGGCCCTCCCACCAGGGGTTTTGTCATCAGCACAGCCTTTCAGCAGTCATGGGTCTTGAGAGAAATACCTGACTTTTTATTTGATCTTCAGGGCAAAGGAAAAGTCACAGGTATGAGAATATTCTCTCTGTGCACAGAAGGAACAGCAGTGCACAGCATTTGTCAGCCAATCAGGAATTTTGTATTTATTGGATTTTTTTTGTGCATGAGTTCAACAATATCCAAATCAAAAGGATCTGGCTCTGGAGATCACCTGAGGTCTCTGTTGCAGAGGCGACGTGCTGCCTTGTCACCACACTGCTGGCCTTGGAGGGAACCCTCTGCACTCTGATACAGACTTTTAAGCTCCATTAGTACTGCACACACAAACTCATTCCTTGCTATTATTCTTTTTTGGGCTGGTCAAAAATTCAGGTAATCCAATGCACCCTGATATCAGTGCAGGTATAAAGCCTTCATCATCTCCCAGTTCTTCATGGGATCACACCCTTGAAATCCCTGGACAAAAAATTTCTGTGTCAATATCTGAGAATGAGAGTTTGGTTTGGTCTTCCAGATTTTACAAAAAAACTTGTATTATCACCTTCTCCCTGGTGATTAGAGGATAAATATTTATACAGTGCAACAGTGTTCAATGCTGTAATAAAAGCCCAGCAAATATTCAGTAATTTAACAGACAGCATCAGATGGGTTCTAGAAGGATTAAAGAAAGATAAGTTGAATTTTTATGGTTTTTAATAGCTCATAGATTATCATCAATAAGTCTGCAAACTGTAATTCTTCATTTGATGGATATATTTTGTACAATTGTTCTAGTAGTTCTGAAAAGATTTTGTCCATCAGGAGAGAATGAAAATGCTGAAGTCTGTGATGTTCCTTATTAGCAGAGTCCTTAAAGCTCCATAAAACCTGGTCATTTACACATTTACATTCGTAGAAGATATGCCTGATCTGAAATACACACACACACACACAAAAATAAGACTCCAAGCTTCCATTTATAAATACACAGGTCATGGAACAGCTTTGACCCTTTTTGAGACAAAACAAACCAAGCCAGTGCATCCACACTGCCTTGACGTTACCTGGCCACATCAAATATTCAGTACTTCTGCACCACCACTGGTACCATACGAGGGAATTTAAATGCAGTTAAGCATTTTCACTTTCTTCCTGTGTAATCACAACCCCAGGTGCCCTCTCTGTGAGAAACTGTAAAAAAGAAGTGGCAAAACTATTTTTTTTTTCCTCAGATGGATCAACTGCTTAATGCAAAGGTTATTCAGTTTGATTTGGTGGTGAAATAAGTGAGGGGATGGATGATTAATAACTCCAAGATGACTGCAAGCATTAGCAGAGTTGTTTATTATGAGGACAACAAATTGCTCTAAGCTTTAACTCTGTCATTCTTCAAGTTGCCAAGTTATTCTAGGTACTTAAAAAAAAACAAACTAGCTGCAAAATAAGATGCAAAGAAATAATCATAAAAGCATCAAAATTGTAATGATCAACAAATAAAGAATTTTAGGTCCAAAAGGAGCCATTCTGTCCTCGCAATGGCAGAATCAATTCTTGGGGGAGGACAAATGAAGATTTTTATTCTGTGATGCTCCATTAAATGTTTAAGGTGTGTGCTGAGATAGGTGTTACTGTAGTAACCATAATAAATGTTCATTCAAGATTGTGAAAATCAGCATGGAAACACTGGGGCAATCATTAGGGATAATTATTGATGTGTCCAGTGGAGAGAAATTACTAAACTCTTACTCAGGAAATCATCTTTTCATGTGAATAATTTCTCCTATCATGGCTCTCTCAGATCCACGCTGCTTCTGGAAGCTGAGGGAGAAGCTGATAGTGGGAAAACACCAGCAGGATTTTTTGTGTCTGACACACACAAAAAAAACAACAAACAAACAAACAAACCCCAAAAAACCACAAAAAAAACCAAAAAAA